>BMAU01021212.1:0-259863 GCA_019973935.1 Trichonephila clavipes | reverse complement strand
CAAAGTTACAACGGCAGTTTGTACATTTGCCCTGTTTACAGGAAACGGATTTAAAAGGAATTTGAGGGTGCCTCATGTCAACGGACTCTATGGCGGGCGAAGCTGTATCCTTGCACAGCTTGTTGGCCAATCGGAATTGTAAAATTTACCGCCAGAACTTTGAAGCGGATGATTTTCCGAGTGGTGCGCTCAACCTATTTAAATGTGGGCACTTTAATTCTCGGGGCTTTTTACTCCTTCTTCGTCTGCCAAAAAAACCCTCCACAGCCGGGAAACGCACTTGCTACCCGAGGTCACCCCTTTCGTCGTTCTCTCCTCTCATTCCAGATAAGTAAATACCCTTGAAATTATTAAACGTTCTTTATTTAAAAAATTGTTAATTCAAAATAAATTAATTGTTACTTTAAAGAACCGGCCTTTTTAATTTAGTGTACTGTTTATTGTCTTTAAAAGATTTAATGTTCAACTTAAGCTATAATGCGATGCTAAAAGAGAGTAGAACCTGGTTTGTTATAAAATGGATTTAATGGGAATAAGTTTAAGTTTAACCAGCGTCGCATTAATTGATATCCTGAAAACTCTATGTTCATTGTTAAATACATAATAGATAATTTTGTTAAAATACATACTTTCCAATGAAAAAAACACATTCTGTAACACATTTAAGAGATGAGATGCCCACAAATTGTAATACTAATGAGAGAATTTCTGTCGACAATGTAAAAAACAGTAGTAATGAATAATTATTTGTGACATAAAGTTGAACTTTGTATAACATATATTAATTTGAATGCGAGAATATATATGGAACATTTTACATCATGCTCTTTAATTTCTTTTAATTTAGAAAGCTTTTGTTTGATTTAGATTCTCGCTGTTATGAAATTACACACAATTCTACTTTTGCTTACAACTTACTGATGAGGTTATATCAGGATAGTGGGAGAATAATTATTTAAATTTCACAATACTAGCATACAAATCATACATGTATATATAAACAATTAAGAAACACTTTTCAATTCTAAAATCCAGGAATATACATACATTGTCATTTTATAAGAATATCTACAACATTTAAAGCGTTGTTTACTAAACCTTTTTCACTATATGTACATGAATTGCATTACCAAAAGAAATATATTTAATCAATTAGATACATTTTTATAAATGGTGATTTTGAAATTTAATAATTTTTAATAACTGTTTACTAGTAATAAGCGAAAGGAATTCAAACTTTAACACTTACATGCATAATAGTTGCTATTTTGTTTATTCTCTAAATCTTACTGGGTTTTTTTATCTTTCTGCCACAGCTGGTTGTAAGTTGTTCATTGGGCAATGGGGAAAGTTCTTTCAAATTTGAAGTCTCATTTTTTTGTCCAACGCTAGTTTGTTCATTTTGATTGTCCACTGCTAACAAATAGGCAGGTTTCAGTCTATCTACAGAGATATTAACTGCTTTATCTTTGATTAAGATTGTGAAATACTTAACATACTTTTTTTGTAAAGTATATGGTCCTTCATATGGTGGTTCTAATGCTTTTTTAACTCTGTCGATACGAATAAACACATGGAAACAGGATTTCAAATCTTTATGCACAAATATATTTTGCTTCCTGTTGCTAGGAGACTTCAGTGGCTTTAGCGATTCTAGGGGAGCGAGATTCTTTTTAATCCTAGTTAAATCATGAAAAAAAACGTAATTTCTTTAAAAAATAGGTTTAAAGAGTAAAGAAACCCTTAAGAATCTTAAAAATAAAAATCTATTTTTCTAAGCGAATCAGAATAGCAATGAAGAAATAGTTCTATTAATCACATTACTTCAATATACTTTGAGTCTAAAATGAAAATAAAAAAATTAAAAATTTAAAATAACAAAATTAAGTATACAGGTATTAAGAAAAAGCTGCATTAAATAATTTAAATACAAGAAAAATTATAATACAGAAGACATTCCTTGCAGCAGTACCGGATATATTTGCACGAAACTTCCATACAATGATAAAAGAGCTAATATAAGCCAGAGATTATATGATATACATCTTCTTATTAAATTCTTTTTTAAAGGTTTTGACCTAGATTCATCTTTTCTCAATCAACTACCTGTCTTGCTCTACCTTTGCTTAAATTAATTCATGGATTGAATTGAATATTGTTAAATTACAACCAAAATTCACAAAGCCGAATCGGGCCTTTTGAACAAATTACTTCTGGTTTTAAGTGAGAATATTAAAGTAGAGTTTTCAAAAGACAAATCAAAACCTTTAGTTGATTTTTAAAATCAAAATTCAATTTAATGTCAAATGAGAGAACGGGCTTCCTTGTGTCATTCTCGTAACTTGAACATAGCTCAGCCACCAACAGTCTGCACAGAGAGACCTTTGCATCAAATCAAATCAAATGTGCTTGCATTGCTGTTAAGATTCGTGAATTATATTTTCGAACATCACTTGGTCACTCAGCAGTATATTGAAGGGAATTTCTACAGAACACGAGAGCAAGCCTCTCTTCCATCACACATTATTTCAACAATAAGGTCCTATTCTAGGAATGCAGAAAAAGATTTCAAAATCAATCCTTCTTGACCTTGAAAAATACACCATAATTTAAGAAAGATAACTTACGAATATCATATTTTAAAAATAATAAATAAATAAAAATGCTGCTGCTGGGATAAACGTGTGAGGATATGTTAAATAATCTCTATCAGCTAAAGTTACAGAGATTAAAATGGGATTTTCTTAGGCATGTAAGGTATAATTTCTGAATAACGAAAATATTTTTTGTGTCAGGTTAAATCAACTACTATAGCAAAAGAAATAAATCAAGCAGATATTTGAATGTCTTCATATACTGTTTTGAATAAATATGTATTTAAAGTAGACACGCATTATGTATTTACTTTTAGTGAAATTAAAAAAACTTTTAAAGAGTAAAACTAATTCTTTAAATATCTTATGTAGTGAGCTACTTCACATAACTATTTCATATTTACAGACTATTTAATTTTAATAATATTTGTATTACATACTCCCTGAGCCTAATTTTCTGCTCTACCATTGTAGTCTTTTATATTTGGCTAAAAAACAGTCATAACCAGACAATAACTTTGATTAACATGAACCAAATGATATGACAATCATGATCTATTCCAAGCTAAATTTTAATTGAAGGTTATAGTTAATAGACATATATATATATATTTGTACTCTCATTAGTTCACATATACGACATTTACATGTAATGTCACAAGACAGAGTGTCAAACAACTTTTCACAATACATTCTCCCTTACAATATCTTATTAATTAAAATGTAATTTTAAAGTTGTAATAGATGCACAATGTTGCATTTCCAGACTCATTTTCTACATCCTGTAACCTTTGTTTTCTTGCAGGATTCAATTTCCCGATGAGCGAGTGTAATCGAAATCTCTTTTAAATTCATTAAGAGTAAATAAATTGGCATAGTGAAAATTGGCCGTTGCACATGCGTTCACATTTATCTAAATACAAGATTTCGAATGGAAATAAGTATGAAATATTAAAGAAAAATATTTGTATTAACTTTATTTTTTAAATAATTAATTATCTTTAAATTTCTTATTGGTATAATAAACAACGTTACTTATTTCTATGCTCTTATTTATGGATTAAATGTATACCAGTAAAAGAAGCATGCCTACAGCACACATGGATATCAGACGTATGAAAATGTAATAATTTCAAGATAAATATTAAATTACCTGACACATACACAGCCTAGAATCTTGCCTAGGCTGCCAAGATTTTTTTTTCAAGCAAACATGGAATTTCACTAAATCAAATATTATCAAATTACTAATCAGATATACACTGCTGGACAATTGCTACGGACGGATCACAAATTGCTATGTAGCATAACATTAAGCGAGACATGAGGCCTAGTAGGATAAAATATAGTTGCCACACTGTTCAGACATTAGAATAAAGAATATTTATTGTTCTGGAAAATACAAAAGCTGGGAAACATCTGAAAGAAAAAAAATGTTCATTTGATCTGCGTACGGAGAAATGGAACAATGCATCTAAAAGTCAGCAGGCACCTTAAAGAAAGGTATCAGTACGGGATATGTCCACCGTGGAGTGTGATGCAACATTCCACACGTCGTACCATACTTTGCACAACATTATCCAGCAGCTGTTGAGGCAATTTATCCCATTCCTCTCTGAGTGCACGGATGAGGGTGTTCTTGTTTGACGGAGGATAGTTTCGACCAGCAACTGGCCTCCCCAAAGCATCCCACACATTTTCAATGGTGTTTAGATCTAGAGAACGCGCTGGCCATACGAGACGTTGAATACCCTCGCTGTCTAGATAATCCTGAACAGCGAGTGTTCGATGACATGTTGCGTTGTCGTCCATAAAAAGAAATTTATCACCGACAGCATCACGGAAAAGAAGAACATGAGGAAGTAGAACTTCATCAATGTATGGTTGGCCCGTCATAGTCCCATTCGCAACCACATGTAGGCGCGTGTGGCCATTGATCATGATGCCGGCCACACCATGATACTGTATGTCGTATATCGGTCCTTTTCCTGGATATCTTCTGGACGATATGCAGTACCACTCTCGCGCCAGATCAGTTGGCGTCTACAATCCGATGACAGACTGAACCTACTCTCATCTGAGAATAGTACGCACGCCCAGTCCTGTTCAGTCCAATTGTGAGGCTCACGACACCGTTACAAACGGGCAGTACGGTGCTATCTGGTCAATGGGACACACACAACAGGTCTGCGTGCGTATAGTCCTCCTCCTCTCAAACGTCTGGCAACAGTTGTTCGGGAGATCTGCTTTCCTGAAGCAGCAAGAAACTGATTTGCCACCTGCTGAACTGTGGTGCGCCTGTTCCTTTTTGCTGATAGGACGATATATCTGTCTTCTGCAGGCGTCGTACTTCTAACACGACCTCCCCCGTGCCGTCTACTACACATTCCAGTAGTTTTAAATGACTTCCACAGCCGTGAAACAACGCTATGAGCGATGTCGAACTTCCTGGCAACATCTGTTATTTTTCGCCCTTCTTCGATCTTTCCAATAATTCGGCCGCGCATAAAATCATCTATGTGATGTCGGGAAGACATGCCAAAAATTTTAAGTTCGTCTATTAAATCTTTCCTGTAAAACTTTGACTTGAAACAACAACTATCCACACGCGTCAAAACTTTTAAAGCTCTTATGAACTCTATCACGTGATGAACAGACGTGGAAAAAAAATTTGCATACTCATACTTCTTCTTACTAATATCCCGCACTTATTCTAATTTTCCACATTTTGCTTCCTTTCATTTTGTGGTTGCTATGGATGATAGTGTTATCCGTCCAATTGTCCAGCAGTGTATTATTAAAATGGCATTTTAGAGGAATTTGAAAATAAAAGTAAAATCATTACGACATAAATCTTAACTGAGATGTCACTGAAAAAATTACCTGCTAGTGTTTATGAAATATCTGGAAGTTATTTTTTTCAATTAAACTTTTTACATACAATTTTTTTTAGTTTCTGCACACTCCTTTAAACAGATTTAATGTATCCGACTACGTTCGGAACCGTGATTTTGCAAAAGCTTGTAAAGTTAAAATGTTTGTGATATTTAGTGTCACTTAGATTAGAAAATGTATATAAAAGGGTTTTAAAAATAGTATTACAATAAAAAGTGATTTAAGTACAATATTTTGACAAAAAATGAATAAAAAATTTTCAAAATATTCCCCTTTTAAAAATTTCTTCTATTATAATAATATTTTGCCCGTATACAGCTCAGAACTTTGTACAGAGGTTCAACAAGATTTTTTAAATATATAACTTAAGTGGGTTTATCCATGTTTTACAACGACAGAGGACAGAAATTTTAATAAAAAAACGCCGATAATTATTTCAATTGGTTGTAACTCTGAAAATAATGTGAATTTTTCAAAAGTCATAGTTGAGTCTCTAAACAGAGGTCTGAGCTATATGCAGTCAAAATATTATTATAATAGAAGCATGTTTCAGAAAAAGGGAACATTTTGAAAAAACGTTATTCTAAGTTCCTTTTTTGTCGAAATATTGTATTTAAATAATTTTTTTGTCAAAATGTCCTTAAAACAATTTTATTTATATATGCTAATCTAAGTGACACTAAATATCAAGGAAAATATCCATTCATACACTTTTTTAAAATCACGGTTCCGAACGTAGTCGCATACATTAAATGAAAATACTAGACTGTATACAAATACTATTATTTCTTTTTCTTTTTCAAAGTAGTGTATATTATATTGTAACCTGCGTTTTTAAAAAGAGCTTGTTACAATAAAATTATATGAATATTTTTTAAAGTATTCTACTATCGTACAGAATGACTTTTTTCCACTCATGTTATATGATCTGCTGTTTTACTTTAAAAAAACTCTTTTACTCCAAAATATTTACACGATATCTTAGTCATGTAATTAGACTATTTTAGGAATAATCAATGAAGTTTCAAAAAAATTTAAAAAAGATAGATCAGTTGAATCGTAATAAATTTTAGTTCCTTATGGTATTTTTTTAAGTCAGTGAATATATTGCATTGGGGTGGGTTCAATGTGATATGTTTTTATTATGAATGAGTTACAGCTGCATAATGCTTTTTTCGATTCCTACTATTAGTTCACTCTCTCCCTATACATAATTATATTTTTATTTATTTATATATCTTGTTCAAATTTTAAATCGTTAATTAAATCATTTTTATTCGTCCATTCACACAAGTTCAAATACATTTTTTTAAACTTTCATGGGATGACACTAGATGCTAATACAAATTTTTTTTCAAATATTTATTCATTAATTAAATTAAAAATGAATAAAGAATAACAAAAATAATAGCCTAATGGCGTATATTGAAAGAAACATACTCGTTGTGTCTCTGCTGTGCAATAGATAGCGCGTTGAACTTCTAATCCAATGGTTGTGAGTTTGAATCCTACATGGGATGGCCTAATTTCGGAGAATGTAATTTCTATTTTACTATACTTTTTTAATATATAAATAGTACAAATAAAAAAAAAAAAGTCCAACACTATATATATCAGGGGTACTCAACCTTTTTCCTGCCAAGCCACATACACATGACAGATATTTCAAGCGGACCACACACGCATGGTAGGAATTTTACGCGGTCGCAACATGAGGGTAATGAAAAAAATATGCTACACTCCACGGAATTTGAGATACCTACTTAGTAGTGAGTTGTGCCTCCTTTAGCCTTGATAATGGCTGCAAAACAAGACGAGGCATATATTCAACAACGGAATGGCCTTGCCAAATTCCACGGGAATGCCTTGCCAAATATTGGCTGTCCTTAATTAAATAAGGTTCGTAGATGCGGTGTGGTAACATTTCACGACTTGTACAAAAACATCCTAAATAGGCTCAATAGAATTTAAGTTTGGACTTCTAGGAGGCCAATTTATGACAAAAAATTCAGAGGAATGCTTATCCAACCAGCTAGTAGACAAATGGGACTTATGAGGGGTACAGTTGTCTTGCTGGAAAATTCCATCACACTGCGGATAACAGAACAGCCAAAAACAGATGGAGGTGATCACCCAACAACTCTCAGCACGGAATTGCACTGAAGGAGGTTAGTACACGCACCAAAGAACCCCAAATGCAACGCGAAAAAACACTGCATACCATGACTGAGCCACCATGCCCTTTTACAGTTCCAACATGGAGGATCCATGGCTTCATGCGCCTGGCGCCATATTCTCGTCCTTTCGTCAGCGTTAAGTATTCGGAATCTAGACTCCTCACTCCAGGCTACTTGTTTTAGGTCCTCTACACTCCAGTCTCTGTGCTCACTTGCCCGGGCAAGACCTGCAGCCCGATGGAACGCATTGACGAATGGTGCTCTCGTAGGTCAACGGCTCCCAAATCAAATACGGTGAATCGTGTGTTATACATTCCATTTACTAACTGTACGACTGGCACCGTCATTGAACTGGGTGGTAATTTCAGCTAATATTTAGCTTCGCTGGCCACGTACAATACACCCGAGCCGTCTTTCACCACTCAAGGCTAATTGTCTATTGAAGTTTGCCCGATTGCTATTATTTTCGTCCACCATCCATGTAATCTTGGTATACTCTTGACACTGTCGACCTCTTAAATCCTAGTTGTCTGACAATTTTAGAAATTGTATGGTTGAAGATGTCTAAATCAGGCAGCTTACCCATACCGAAAATTTCAACATTTAATTTAGAACAACTACAGTACACTACATGCAGTTACCGTACCGCCCTCACATTCGCATAAATGATGCGCAGCGCTACACAATTTGCATAGACCCTGCTATTCCTAATTCAATGCCACTTCATTGTACAAGACAAAAGTATTCAATAAAGCAAAACCGATTAAAGTAAGTTATTGAGTAAAGTAATTAAAGTATAAAGTAAAGTAATTGAATAAAGTTTGGCTTTTATTTTAATACTATATTAATATTTTTATCAAAAAACACACAATATATTTACTTTTATGCCTTTTTCGAGTTTCGGGATAGGTTAGATTTTTTTTCATCCATGAAAGCCAAATTGATAGCAAAGTAAATAGATTTAATTGCCCATTGATACAATTTCCCGTTAAATTCATTGTGCATTATTCTCCAATACTTCAATTTCTTAGTACAATGGACTATTACCGGGCCACTTCAAAAAAGCCGGTGGCCACATGCCGCCGCGGGCCGAAGGTTGAGTATCACTGTCATATATAGAAGGAAACTCGCTTTCTATTTTGTCACTTACTATTGAAATTTTGTTGTGTGTATACGAATATTTATATTAAATGTAACTATTTAATAAAAAGTAAAGAAAATAAAATTTTCTTTGTTGACCTAAGTAGGAATTGACTTGTTATTTTATACACTGCTCAAAGTAATTAAGGGATATTGCGGTGTTAGGTGGATCTTGTGGCTGGGAAACTTTTTAGCTGATTGATACATGGTCGACAGACGCAGTAGCTTATATGAGAATAAATTACAACTGTTTGGCAGAAAAAAATAATGCATTTTATTGCGCATTTGTGTACAAAAGGAAAAAAACACAATTTGAGCATATGAGAAAAAAAGAATAAGAAACGTTTTCTTCAATAGAAATCATTTTCAGTAGGGGGTATGATTTCCACGGACGGCCAGCAACGTTGAGAATCTTTGAGGAATGGAGTCAAGGAGGCTATTAACCACGGGTTGGGGTATTCTGACCCACTTTTCCAGAAGAGCTCTTTCCAGTTCTTGGAGAGCTTGTGGTTGTGGTTTGCGGCGAGCAACTCGTCTTCCTAGAGGGACCCAAACATTCTCTATTGGATTCATGTCTGGAGAACACGCTGGCCATTCCATTCGTACGATTCCTTCCTCGAAAAGGAAATCCTCCACCAGGTTAGCACGATGTGGCTTGAATTTATCGTCCATTAAAATGAAGTAATCTCCGATTACTGCAGCGTAAGGGACTACAATAGGTCTGAGAATATCATCTCTATATCGGCGAGCAGTCAGAGGTCCATCTCAAATGATGTAGAGGTATAAGCGCCCGTCAGTGGAGATGCCACCATACACCAAGACTCCCCCACCGCCAAATCTGACACTTTCGTGCAAGAACGCAGGATTATTTCTACTGCCACGGTCCCTCAAGATGAAAATACGCCTATTATCCGGATGAACAGAAAAATTAGACTCGTCAGAAAAAAGAACATTGCTCCATTCATTTCTCCTCCAGCTCACATGCTCTGTTGCCCACTCCCTGCGGTCGCGACGATGCCTTGATGTTAGTCTAACACATACCATCGGTCGGCGAGCATACAGACCTACGCCATAGAGCCTGTTTTTGGACAGTCTGAGTTGAAACCGTGGTGCCAGTAGCTGAGCGAAGGTGTTCCTGGAGAAGAGTAGCGCAGTGGTTCTCAAACTTTCACTACTGGCGCCCCCCTTTTCAATCACAATTTTTATCGCGCCCCCCTTATACATTAATAATGTACTGAATGCAATAATAATGCACTTTGACGTTAAGGCTACAATACGATCATAATTATAAACCGTACAAATTAACAAGATAAGTATTAAATTTCGTATATCTTAATTTTAAGTAATATATATATATATATATATATATATATATATATATATACAATGCTGGACAATTGCTAAGGACGGATAACACTATCATCCATAGCAACCACAAAATGAAAGGAAGCAAAATGTGGAAAATTAGAATAAGTGCGGGATATTAGTAAGAAGAAGTCTGAGTATGCAAATTTTTTTTCCACGTCTGCTCATCACGTGATAGAGTTCATAAGAGCTTTAAAGGTTTTGACGCGTGTGGATAGTTGTTGTTTCAAGTCAAAGTTTTATAGGAAAGATTTAATAGACGAACTTAAAATTTTTGGCATGTCTTCCCGACATCACATAGATGATTTTATGCGCGGCCGAATTATTGGAATATCCGAAGAAGGGCGAAAAATAACAGATGTTGCCAGGGAGTTCGACATCGGTCACAGCGTGGTTTCACGGCTGTGGAAGTCATTTAAAACTACTGGAATGTGTATTAGACGGCACGGGGGAGGTCGTGTTACAAGTACGACGCCTGCAGAAGACAGATATATTGTCCTATCAGCAAAAAGGAACAGGCACACCACAGCTCAGCAGGTGGCAAATCAGTTTCTTGCTGCCTCAGGAAAGCAGATCTCCCGAAAAACTGTTGCCAGACGTTTGAGGGGAGGAGGACTATACGCACGCAGACCTGTTGTGTGTGTCCCATTGACCAGATAGCACCGTACTGCCCGTTTGTAACGGTGTCGTGAGCCTCACAATTGGACTGAACAGGACTGGGCGTGCGTACTATTCTCAGATGAGAGTAGGTTCAGTCTGTCATCGGATTGTAGACGCCAACTGATCTGGCGCGAGAGTGGTACTGCATATCGTCCAGAAGATATCCAGGAAAAGGACCGATATATGACATACAGTATCATGGTGTGGCCGGCATCATGATCAATGGCCACACGCGCCTACATGTGGTTGCGAATGGGACTATGACGGGCCAACCATACATTGATGAAGTTCTACTTCCTCATGTTCTTCTTTTCCGTGATGCTGTCGGTGATAAATTTCTTTTTATGGACGACAACGCAACATGTCATCGAACACTCGCTGTTCAGGATTATCTAGACAGCGAGGGTATTCAACGTCTCGTATGGCCAGCGCGTTCTCCAGATCTAAACCCCATTGAAAAAGTGTGGGATGCTTTGGGGAGGCAAGTTGCTGGTCGAAACTATCTTTCGACAAACAAGAACACCCTCATCTCTGCACTCACAGAGGAATGGGATAAATTGCCTCAACAGCTGCTGGATAATGTTGTGCAAAGTATGGTACGACGTGTGGAATGTTGCATCACACTCCACGGTGGACATATCCCGTACTGATACCTTTCTTTAAGGTGCCTGCTGACTTTTAGATGCATTGTTCCATTTCTCCGTACGCAGATGAAATGAACCTTTTTTTTACTTTCAGATGTTTCACAGCTTTTGTACTTTCCAGAACAATAAATATTCTTTATTCTAATGTCTGAACAGTGTGGCAACTATATTTTATCCTACTAGGCCTCATGTCTCGCTTAATGTTATGCTACATAGCAATTTGTGATCCGTCCTTAGCAATTGTCCAGCAGTGTATATATTTGCTTTTAAGTTCGATTCACTATAAAAGCGTGTTTTTTAGTTTGTTTTAAAGCTATAATTTATTCTATAGTTATTTTTACTATAAACTATAATAATCACAATTCCAGTGAATAATATTATTAAGAGAAAATATACTTACCTACTTTCAAGGACTTTTCAATTTTTCTTAGAAAATTTGAGAAAAATTAAAACTAAAGAAAAAAATCCAATTTTCAAAAAAATTTGAGAAAAATCTAAAACTAAAGAAAATTTTCCAAATGTGCGTGCCCTTAATAGAGGACATAAATCACAGACACTTTTCGCTAACAACACAGGAACGTTATTTTCCAGCTAAACTCAAATCAACTCAAACGTTTCATGTCTCACGTTTTTCTGATATTTACTTTCGCTATCTTGATTAATATGCATTATTTCAGTAGGTTCTTCAATTGCTTGATTAGTTTCAACTTCCTTTAATAGGGATGACAGATGTCCATTTTTTTTAAATATTCTGCTTATTTATATTTATAAACCATAATAAGTCGTACAACACAGCAATCAAAACTACAAAATTGCTCATGGGGAAAGTGTAGCATGTTCTAAAAAATAATTGTGTAAAACGTTTTTCATTATGCATTATATGTTTCAGATTACTCATGCTTATCCATATATCATAAAAAATTTTCCACATGGAAAAAAGATGAAACAGAAATATATTATATATTTTCAACTTCCCTAAAAAAAGACGGAGATAACCATACCAGTAAGTTCGAAGGTCAGCTAAAGTAATATTTTAGGTTCAAAGGAACGTGATAAAAAATCTCTCATCGTTTGATATCATTAAAAGAAATGTAAAAAAAAATCTCTCATCGTTCTCATATTGACCGCAAAGCAAACAAAATATTTGTTTAATTTGGTTATAATATCAAATATGGCTAATGAGCGTTTGAAGTGGAATCTTTTATTTTTGATGATCACCAGATGATAAAAATAAATTATATCAGTGTAAATGTGCATTTTTTATTATGTCAGAAAGCATCTTGTTTTACTTCATTCCAAAAAATTATTTTTTAAACTTTTTATTTTCAATATGCTTTCGCCCCCAGGGGGGCGCGCCCCACAGTTTGAGAAACACTGGAGTAGCGTTAATATTTCGGTGTCTCCCAGCCGTTAACACTAAATAACGATCTTCATTGGGCGTTGTTGCCCATGAAAACCTTGTGCCATGTATGACCTTGTCCTGGTCTTCGGGCTGCACTTCCAGCCTCGAAAAAACGTTTTCCAGATCCTGGAAATCACACACTTTGTGACACTCCAATGGCTTGCGCTACTTTCGGCTTGAGTTTCTGGCCTTCTTCTAACCTACCAACAACTCTCCAAGCTTCTGAATTGGTTAAATGACTTCGCAGAGACATCGTACTCATCGAAACAAAGCAGTCACTGAATGCCGATCATCCTTGACTTCATTTCAGTGGAAAGTCAAATTTCATTCACTGCCACTGAATCGACGTTTTTGACGTCGAACTCAAAATCAGCATACTCCACAGTTTGAAAATCAGAAAAATTTGCATTTGTGATTCTCTTCTTCCATTTTCGGGAAAAAAAATTTTGGTTATATCTTTATTTTATATAAAACTTACAATATCCTTTAATTGTTTTGAGCAGTGTATTACTTGTTTGCTTTAAGAACAATTCAATTAATTATATTGTGATCGTACTTAGGCAATAAAATGAAAAAAATCATATATATTTAATAAACTGTACATGTCTTATAACTCTTATGCTGCGAACTAAAAAAGTAGTTATCATTAAATACATACATAGTAATTTTTTATATTCGTATTACTACTTTGCAGACTGCGCAGAAGTTTTAATTTTTTAGGTATATTTTTTTTGAAGCTTGTTTGATTATTAGCTATTTCAAAATTATATTAAAGACCAGATTCAAAAAAATGCACACATGTTTTATAACTCCGTACTTGGAGTTTCTGTGTATTTTAGGTTTTTAGGCTTGTCCTTCATGTTAAAGGTGTAATCTACAATCATGGACAAAACAAATAGCGCACCAAAAAATAATTGCGGGATCGTAACGAACCCTGACATGCAGATCCATGTCGGAGAAATATGCAAATGATTAGAAATACAGCGTGACTGCTTTCGTATAACCGGTAGGGCTTTTAACGTTGTTCTCCGTAAAGTATAAACCAGGTAACCAAAACTTGTTTGAGCACGCTGAATCGGCAGTTTGAGAGGGGGAGAATCATCAGCATGACGGAAGTTAGGTGATCAGCTAGACAAGTAGCTCATCAAATAGGCGGCTCTGATTTTGTTGTGAAGAGGTGTTGGACCATTGAATCTGAGATACGTCATTTACACGAAGACCAGGTTCAGGACGCCTTCGAAAGACCAGTCTTTAAGAAGACTGCCACATCGTAAGAGCTGCACGAGTACAGCCAACAGCTTCATCGGCCGCCATCCAGGCACATGTAGGACCTTCACTAGGGCCCCTGTGTCTTCTAGAACCATACGAAGAAACCAAGCCGAAGGGCATTTGTGATCGCGCTGCCCTTGAAGTCCACCTGTAGACATCTTCGCTTGAAGTGGTGCAGCGCACGAGGAAACTGGCCTGTAGCGGAATGGAACCAGATCGTCTTTAGCGGCGCGCGAATCCACATTCAATCTCAGCAGTGATGACAATCGTGTTCGGATGTGGAGAACCCGTGGTAAACGCATCAATCCTCTCTTTGCTTTACAGCGAAACACTGCTCCTACAACTGATGTGATGGTATGGGGTGCCATTGCCTGCAATACATGGTCACCCCTAGTATAACAGCCTAATATTATGTTCAAGGCATCCAGCAACCACATATGCTGCCCCTCATGCAACGGCTCCCACGAGCCATTTTTCAACAAAACAATGCTCGGTCTCACACGGCAAGGGTGTCACAAGACTGTCTCCGCACTGTTACTTCCTTTCCTTGGCCTACCCGATCTCCATATGTGGGAAAATTTGGGAAGGGGAGTTGGATGTCCCACGAGTTTGAACGAACTAGAGGCAAGGTTACAGCAAATATGGAACGAAATGTCTCAAAACATCACTGAGAACTTGTACGTCTCAATGCCCGCTCGTATAGCATCGTGCATTCGTGCAAGAGGGTGTTAAACAGGGTATTAAATCCTCCGTTCATTTGCTTTTTTCTCGAAAATAAATGATCTGGTTTTTTTTTTATTTTCTAATGATTTACTTATATCAAAGTAGTCAATACGTATGTAAAACTTTGTTTCATTTTGACGACTCCTTCTTGGTGCGTTAATTTTTTGTCCATAAGTGTAGATATACAACATCATGGAATACCTGGTAAAACCAGTGGGTAACGTTTAGTATTGTGTATTGAAGAATAAATGTAAAAAACGATAATAAAACAAATGTCCTTTTTACGGTTAAATTAGACTTTGTTACTGAATAAAAAATTAGAATTACACAGCCGACAGCATTTTATATTTTGTTAAAAATTAAAGATTTTACTGTTATTTGTATTCTTCACTTTGATCACATACCTTTGTTGATTCTTTTATTTATATTTTTGCAGTGGTTTTACATGAGATATCTAAAACAACAGGATTAATCTTATAATAGACTGAGATAAGCACTACCTTTTTGGAATTTTTTTTTATACTTCTGTAATAAATATTAGTTGATAAATATAAAAAAGAAGAAAAACGGAGGGGGGAAATTAAACATATTTATTTGAATTACTTGATGTTTTTGAATTGCATAATAGTTATTTGTGAAGGACCTCCAAACCCGCGTTTGCCCAAGCGATGCTATAACTACTCCTGAACAAATAATATATAAACCTAAACTCCATCTCACTTGAAAGATAACTTCATTTTTTTTCAGGTGTTGAGATTTTAGATCCTGATAATATTTGTTTTATATGTTCGTCTTTCTACAACTTTTTGTATCGTACAAATATTTGACCAGATTTCAAACTATGATAAATTGATGAAAACACTTCAGAAGAAAACTACTCGGAGGATCGATTTATTATAAAAAATATGATGTTTCTATATTCAAGGCTCTTAATAAATTCCATTCCAAACTGATGTGAGCTTCAGCAGCCTTTTCGTTGAGGGATTATTACTAAATTTATTACTGATTTTATATTTGCTATTTATTTCTCTAAATTTAAAAGATTCATTTTTTTATTTGTCAAATATTTGTGTTGTATATATATTAGGAGATAACATTTGAGACACCTACATGATGATACATACTATTACATACTGTTTAGAAAAAATAATGTACACCAGTGTTTCTCAAACTTTCAATACTGGTGACCCAATTTTCAATCATAATTTTTGTCTCGCCCCCCTGTACAACAATAATGTATTTACTGCAATAAAAATGCACTTTGAGAGAGAGACGCTAAAGGTACAATACGATCTTAATTATAAACCGTACAAATTAATACGATAAGTATATTAAATTTTGTGTATATGTAACTTTTAAGTAATATATATATATTTTAAGAAAATTACTTAAAATATATATATTACTTAGAATTATGTTATTTTTCTTTCTCTAATTTTTAAATTGGAACAGATCGCAAAATGATGTATTTAATTAAAGATTTATTTCCTTCAGCATTCATTTCTCAAAGTACAAATGTCATTAGAAAAATAGTCTAGTCAATGTCGCTCTCTATCATATCCATCACATCTGGCATTATAGGGTACGTTTGCGTGAGTCTGGGCAACATATCGGACGTCTGCGAAAAACATGTAAAAATGCTTTTCCTCGTACAATTCCAATCAGTTTTGGTCGACTCGATACTCCTATAGCTACCGAATCTAGCTTGAATGTACATTTTTTTTAATTTCCACGTTAATTGTAATTCACGGTAATTAAGTATTTACGGCAGTAGATTAAAACAATATCATACATACATTTTTAAGTCGTAAGCAAACATTCGACCATAATAAAGAATCAACAAGTATACAGACGAACGAGCATGGTTCCGAAAATTAAATCAAGGCGATCTTCTCAAAAATACTTAAATTTTGGATTTACCACTACTGAAGTAAATGATGGGAAAAAAGCCCCAGCTGGATATGTGTTAAAACTTACAAATCTGTAGAACAACATGTGAAAGTTGTTTTTAAAACATGTGAAATCATTTAGCTATGTTGGCAAAGAATTTTAAAAAGTATTTTCTGGATGAGGACAGCTTGGTAGCAAGTTACGAGTGGATTAGGGATTTATTTCAAGATACTCCAGAAGGGCTCTCAACTTCCGAGGAAGAAATCTTCATAGATTTCACATCCAGTGAAAAATTAAAAGGCAATTTTGTAATAAATCACTCTTTGAATTTGGGGTAGAGGTGGATGAGGAATTATCTGTACTTAAAACAAAAGCACTTCGTATACTATTACCATTTTCAACATCCTACCTTTTTCAAACCGGATTTTCTGCAGTGGATGCCTTAAAGACAAAATATAGATCTCAGCTAAATATAGAAAAATAACTCTTTAAGTGTCAATCTCTGATATTAAACCTTCCTTTGAAAAACTTTCCTCTACAAGACAAGCCCGTGGAAAAGTTCCTAATAATTATTAAACTTGTTCTTAATTTAGTAATAAGATTGATTGATTGAATATTAACGTTGCACTGTTCAGCTGCACGAGGGTTTTTGACGACGGACCTCGTAATTTTGAACCATGGTCAAGTGACGTGGATGACACCTGAGCTGGCACCCCTCTCTCCTAACTACCACACCACACCAATGGGAAAACGTTTCAACTCTCAACAGATTTAACGTGCATCGCTGCCCTACATGGCGGGTCTTTTAGTGGTACTGGGCTCGAACTCGTGACAAGGCAAGCCACGATCCGATACCTATACCACTCGGCTACCGCGGCCAAATTCAGTAATAAGAAATTATTTATAAAATACCTTCTTCAGTACTGATACATCAAACGTATACTGGCTGAAACACCGTCTCTTCGCACGAGTTCATTTTTTAAAAAAATAAAACATTATTCTTGATATAATAGCTGAACTGTAAGGAGAGTAAAACTGTGCGCACACACACACGACATTTTAATGTTAAATAAATGCTATAATTGAAAAAAAAGA
Organism: Trichonephila clavipes; assembly: GCA_019973935.1. Lineage (NCBI taxonomy): Eukaryota > Metazoa > Arthropoda > Arachnida > Araneae > Nephilidae > Trichonephila > Trichonephila clavipes. The sequence continues at coordinate 242,009 of BMAU01021212.1, read as the reverse complement.
ACTATAAAATTTAAATTATGAAAAAGAATATAAAATTCCGATGAAGAATAATTGTGTTACTTTTTAACATTTAAAGCGAGAAGACTTCAAAATGTTTTAACCCGGGAGCAGGCGCGTACTCGATACTAACATTAATGGTAGTGCGGGGGGACTCAGTCACCCCAATCATTTGTTTAGAATTATTTTTACTGTACACGATACAAATCGGAATTCTAGTGAATATTTTAATTTATAGAAAGTATACTTACCTTCTTTCAAGGACTATTCAATCCTTTGATGATTTGAGAAAAAATCCAATAAAACTGAACTAAAATGATTCAAAAGTAAAAGACCATAATAAAGGACGCAAATCAGACACTTTTCAATTATCCTAGAGAAATGTTAAACCAATAAATTCTTTTCCAAATATCGCAAAACTCAATTATTTACAATTTCCCTAAGCGAAAAGCAAACGCATAAAAGAGATGGGAGGGAACTAATATTGATAATAACCATACCATAAGATTGAAGGTCAATCAAATGATAAGCAAACGTACTATGCAGCCTAGCTGAAAAGTGAATCATGACTTCCTTTTCTTTTTCTACAACTAATGTACAGTATTTCAATAATAATTACAGTGGTGAATTGTTTATCTTCTTAGATTTTTTCTCAGAGTCTGGGTTTCGTTTTTTCTTTTAAAGAGTAATATTTTATGTTAAAACGTAATAAAAAAAATCTCTCATTGAGGAAATACAGCAAATAAAACAAAATGGTTTTTTTTTCTTTAATCTGGTTTTGGGATCAAAGATAGCTATTTGATGACGGAAAAAAGCCAGATAATAAACATAAATTATGTCAGTGTTGTTGTGTGTATTTTTTTTTATTATGGAAGAAAGCATTTTGTTTTACTTCTCTTTCCGGTATTTTTTTTAAAAAAATCTTTAAATTTTCGATACGCTCGCGCCCCCCTTGAAGGGTCATCGCGCCCCCTCAGGGGGGCACGCTCCACACTTTGAGAAACACTGATGTACACAAAAAACAAAATAAATTTAAATATTGTTACGAATTTTGTGTAAATAGTGTAAATAATTTGTATTTGAGTGTTTAATGTATTTATATTGCTCTATGTTATATTTATTTCATGTTAAAATAGTACTATTTACAAGCAGTGCCAACCCTTACGTTATAATGGCGATTCAATAAGAACTTGGCGAAATCTTGGCGGTAGAGCCAAGTTGGCATCATTTTTGGCGACCACGTTGGTGAGTTAGGAACCCTCTGGAATCTTCCAGAAAGTAGTAGAGCTCTCCACTAGTGTCACGTTCAATGACACGAGCGGTTATATTTCTAGAAGTTTCTGTCGCGCATATAAAAAGGATGCTCGCCGGTACGGCGAATTGTCTTGATTAAGCCAGCGAGTAGTGAGGATTGTTTTGACTAGTGATTAGCTCGGCTGTGCTTGTGAATAATATTTACTTATATGTATTTTTATACACTGTTTATTGTGTTTCATTTCTGTTGAAGGTGTGAAGACCTTCGGATATTTTACCCTGTGAATATTGCTGATAAATCCTGTATTGAAAGGATTGGATTTTCGATAATAAATTCGCATCGCTCTTAAAGAACTGATTATTTTTTCTTCGTGATTGTTTTTGCATAAAATCCTCGAACCCTCGGATTTACGTGACAATATATAAAATTAACGTTAATATATTTTGAAGGAATTATCTCCTAAAAGTCAAATTAGTAATGTTCAAGTATGAAAGAAGTTTTTGTTATGAGATATTAATATATATATATATGAAAAATAATTTAGATAAAAAGAGGGAATATATATATATATATATATATATATATATCCCTCTTTTTATCTAAATTATATTTTAAATTTATCTTATCAGAAATTGCTGTATCTAAATAGAAAAAAAAATATTTTAATTTACAAAATAAACTTACTTGAGAAAATTATAAATCTGTGATATTTTATATACGAAGATGAAAAAAAAGTCATTGCGGTTTGAATATATTAAGGCTACACAATGCCTTAAAAATTTCAAAAATAGAATTTGTTTGCGTTGTATTATAGCACTTATCATTAGGAAACTCGCCACAAAATTTCAGATCTATGAAGAAAAATTGGTTTTTTAGATATTTGAAGTTTCCTGAGATTAAGAGTTTTCGTTACAGTTTCATTTTAAAGCATGTTTCCATTCTTAAATTGATTTAATTAAAAATATTTTTGAACACAAACAACTCTTTCAGTGTGAAATGTTTATTAATTTTTACTTTAAATACTAAAATCATTACTGCTTAATTATGTTTTGAGTTTTTATAGTCACTTAATTAAAATTGATTCCAAGCGTAATTTTAATTTTGAAAAATAACTTATATAACTTTAAAACTTTGTCATTAATCTTTTCCTGTTGAGAAAATGACATGGCCAAAACTTTTTCAGATTGCTATGAGAAACAATATTTCGACGAGATGGAATACTACTAAAAATCACCCCTTAGCTCCTACTATAATTGGACTTCCGAATGCGAGTAGTGTTAATCTAAATATTGATTGACAATAACTGTGTTAAAGTTAGATCAAATTGTGAATACTTTCATTATGTACCAAACTACATTAAAATAAACATATTGTAGTACTATATTTTAGTATTTTTAAGTTGTGAATCAAAATTTACTCTTGCTTAACTATTTAAAATTTTTAAAATAAAAAGTTTTGTTAAAAATCAACAGGGGAACAGAGTTTCACACTCGCACACAAATCCATACTATTTTTTGTTTCCAATAATTTAGAAAACGTAAGTCCTTTAAAATGACTAAATATTTTAAAAATTGAGCATTTTATAAAAGTTTGAAGAAACATAAAAAAATTCTTCATTTTTTATTAAATTGTTAAATAATGGCTGGTTAAACTGACTTTTTACTTTAAGAATCAACTAAAAATATACTCTGAATATAAAAAATAAATTATTTTTACTGTTATATACTGCATCCAATTTTTTTAAAAAAAAACGGGCTATATGTAGCCTTAAAAAATTATATTATTCAGATAGTTTAAAAAATATATAAAATTTAAAACAAAATTTTGAATAAAAAAAATTAGGTTATTCATTTTCTAAAGGAGTATGTTTGTAAAACACATTCGAATAAAAAATTAATGTCATTTAGTTATGAAACAGGCAAGAATAGTTAAGGTATCGAACTACTTGCAACAACTTATTTATAAAACAATGGAGTTATGGGAATGTTTTTGTAGTTTTTACTTTTATTTAATAAATTTAAAAAAAATGACTAATACTAAGGAGAGAAAAACGAATTATTGCTACTAAAATAGTAAAAAAGAGGGTACAAATTGACAAAAAATTACATAAATGGGGCCCGCTCTGTAAAAATAGTAAATAAACAGTATCTCAATTTTTCAAATTTGATGTATTACTATATTGTTTCTTTTTAAAATAACCTTCAGGATAAGATATATTTTAATTTTTACAAAAACTAGATCGATATGTCTTAGTTATTATGTGAAATTGCTTAAAAACTGTGATTATATTCACATAATGAAATGTAAATTTTGTAAGTAAACAGTGATTAATAAATCTATTGGTTAAAATATTTCTACTCTAATACAAAGAGCATACACAAACAATTCAGTAAATTATTTTAAAACCTTTTTCAGCAATCGTTGGCCCCATTTGAGCTTTTCAAAGGAAAAAAAATGGAGTAAAACGCATTTTAAAGTTTGACATCTTATGTAAAGTCATGACATCTGCTTTTACTAAAACACGTGTAGTTTTTGTTTTAGTGAGTGAAAAACAAAAAAAAAACTTGGTATTTTTTAAAGCTGATAAAATGGGGTATAAAATAAAATCACGAAAAAAAAAAAAATTTGGCAAAACTCAAAATTTTAGGGTAGTCGGATATCTTAATATAAATTTCTCAATTCAATTAAAATTTTAATGGATTTTCAAATTCTCAAGTGGATGCGGTGTCCCAAAATGACGTAGTTCCGAACTCAGGCCAGTGTTGTTGTCGGTTCAAATTTTATTTTTATTTGAAGTTTGCAGTATTTTACACGCGTAAAATCTATAAGGACTCACAATTGTTACGTTGGTGGGGTCTAAATCTTTGAAGAGTTATGTTCCATTACAAATATTGTTCTTATTGCTTGATTATGATACAGAAAGAAAACAGTTACAATTACATTTATTACTTTTTTGTTGGATATAGAGCTACAAAGGCTAATATTCCTACAGCAGTGTTTCTCAAACTGGGGGGCACGCTTCCCTAAGGGGGCATGGTGTGATAACTTTACGAGGAGCGTGCGAGCTTATTGAAAAGTCTAAAGCAAAATATTACATTAAAAAACTATTCATTTACTGAAAGTAAAAAAACAAAATACATTCTCTGACATAATAGAAAATAAAATACACATTAACACTGACATAATACACTTATGGATGTATCAGCACTGCGCAATGTATTTTACAATTTATTTAACAGTACTAAGTTAAGAAAACTTGGTACCCTAAAAATCACAAACCTATCGTTTATTTATTTTCATTTAATCTTATTCTTTGCATTATTATCTTTCGATTGATATATCACTTGCGCATGTCGGAAAGTTAGGAGTTGAATAAAACTTCATTGGAAAACAAATTAGGCAATTCAGCCACACCCCCTTTTTAGAAAAAAAAAGCTAAAAAATGCGTTATGATAAAAAAAATCTATTTTATAAATAGAAATAATAACTATAAAAAAGAATGTGTAGTATTAAAAGCAGAATATTTCCGAGGCAATACAATAATGTAATTTTTCTTCCTTGTGTAATGTGTGCATGCAAAATTTTTAAATTAAGGCATTTTATATTAATAATTTTATAATTTCTCTCTCTCAGTTCTTATTCCTGATATGTTTTTCATACAAATGTAATACTTTAATATTATAAGAAGAAAAACAGCTAAAATTTCTGTAGTGACAGAAAAAAACTTTTTTAAAGTTTTTCTTGAGTTTTCATGTGCAATTAGTACTCTCTAAAAGTTGATCATTTATAAAAATGTGTTGGTTGAAAAAATATGAAAATGCAATTATTTTAAAGAAAAACGTATAAGTAATATCTTAAAGTGGTATTTTAAGTTTAATTAAGCTTATAATAATTATGTTTTATGAATTATAAATTTTAAAGTGGTTTTTCTCAGTTTGTGTTTTTCGAAACCTTAGTGCATTCAAAATGCTACTCCTTCGACAATTATTTACCAATCTCTTCAATTTTTTTCCTGCGTGTTAAAATTAAAGCATGTAATAAAATTAGAGATCCGTTTTGCTATAAACTGAATACTTTTTTTTTAAAAAAAATAAAATGTAAGGCATGTTGGCTTTTTCGTTGATTTTTAGCCTGTATATCAACATTTTATTTTTTTTCTCGAAAACGAATGAAGTTATTCTAAAATCGATCCCTAAAGTTGTTAAGAACATCCATAAGAATATTATAAAAAAATTTCAGGTCAAAAAATTAATTTTTATAAAAGGAGTAGGATTTTAAAATTTTCCCAATTTTCTTCAAAAAATTTAAATTTTTAAAATTGTGTGAATAATATATGAAAATTTTCATCTGGTAACATTTTCTTGAATAGAAACATTGTATAAAATGTTAAAATATAATTTTAAAATACATAAATAAAGAAGTTTGCTCAAAGGGTGCCAAGTCCCCTTAAGAACAAGTTTAATAAATATCAATGACCCCATGGGCTTGTCATATTAACATTTTTATCTTGATAATTTGGACGGTTCAAATTTAATTACTCTGCCAATTTAAAGTTACGCGATTCACCCCTCAATGTCACCGTGTTCCACGTAGAGAGGCGTATATGATGTATTGGGGGGACAATTCGCAATAAGTAAATTCTCTGAAATATAAAATTCCTTCGAAAACACATCCAATGACCTTTTATTGCATTCCAAAGTCTTCGTAATTTTTTATGGGTATCAATGCAAAGAAAAGATCGTACTTTGGATAAACCTATAGATATATGTCCGGGGCACTTAACACTTTGACTGAGAGAGACGTTTATATACGTCGGTGATACTTAAGAGATTAAATTCTTATTGTAGCTTTTTCTTTAAGGTATAGTGTTATTGAATTCAATACATTGTTATTATATGGAAGGAGAGCGTGATGGAAACTTGGATTGGATATTGGGTCGCAAGCATTGAAAAATTGAGAAACACTTCCCTACAGAAAGAAAAGGACCGCCAATACACTTTCGCGTTGATTGTAGGTCTAATTCAATTGGCTGACTGGTTGTTTAATTAACATAGCACTCCAATGCAACATAACGGAAACTGACGACACATCTCGTAGTTTTGAGGCTCAGTCAAATGACAAAGACGACACCTGAGATCTCATACACTCTCTCTCAGCTTCCATACCACGCTTACGGGAGAACTTTGGTTCAAGTCAGATTTAACATGCATTATCCAATCTGCACAGTGGCTGGGGTAACCTAGTGGTCAAAGTAACGGACTCGTGGTTGGCGTGCCATGAGTTCGAGCCCAGTACCACTGAAAACCCAGCGTGTAGATGAGTGATGCTCGTTTAATATTTCGATAGATCATATGTCCTCCCGTTGGTGTGGTGTGGTAGTTAGAAGAAAGGGATGCCGGCTCAAGTGTTGTAATCGTCACTTGACCTAGGTTCAAAATTAAGAGGACCGTCGCCAAATGCCCTCGTGTAGTTCAACAGTTCGACGTTAATAATCACTCACTCACCCTCATCCTTCATAAACAACTGGATTTCGATGGGTTAGGACTCGAACTTATATATGACACGCCGTCTATGAAGTCATGACCATAATCTAGAACGATTGTGCAGCTTGAAAACTAGGCGTTCATGAAAAATCAAAGCTTAGGCATTAAGTTGCTTGGTTTAAATATTCTATTTTCTTAAGGTGCAATCTAAAGCAGTGTTTCTCAAACTTTCAATATAGGCGAAACAATTTTCAATCATAATTTTTGTCCCGCCTCCCCTGTACAACCATGTATTTACTGCAATAAAAATGCACTTTGAGAGAGACGCTTAAGTTACAATAGGATCTTAATTATAAACCGTACAAATTAATGCGATAAGTATATTAAATTTTGTATATGTAACTTTTAAGTAATATATATTTTAAGAAAATTACTTAAAATATATATTACTTACTTATTATGTTATTTTTCTTTCTCCAATTTTTAAATTGGAACAGATCACAAAATGATATATTTAATTAAGGATTTATTTCCTTCAGAATTCATTTCTCAAAGTACAAATGTCATTAGAAAAATAGTCTAGTCTGTGTTGCTCTCTATCATATCCATCACATCTGGCATTACAGGGTACGTTTGCGTGAGTCTGAGCAACCTATCGGAAATCTGCGCAAAACATGTAAAATTGCTTTTCCTTGTACAATTCTAGTCAGTTTTGGTCGACTCGATACTTCTATAGCTACCGAATCTAGCTTGAATGTACATTTTTTTTTAATTTGCACGTTAATTGTAATTCACGGTAGTTAAGTATTTACGGCAGTTGATTGAAACAAAATCATACATACATTTTTCAGTCGTAAGAAAACATTCGACGATAATAAAGGATCAACAAGTACACAGACGAGCATGGTACCGAAAATTAAATCAAGGCAATATTCTCAAAAAAACTTATATTTTGTATTTACTACTACTAAAGTAAATGATGGGGGGGGAAACGCCCCAGCTCGTTATGTGTTGAAACTTACAAATCTGAAGAACAACATGTGAAAGTTGTACATGTGTAGCCATATTGGCAAAGAATTTAAAAAAAGTATTTTCTTGATGAGGGCAACTTGGTTGCAAGTTACGAGTGGATTAGGGATCTATTTCAAGATACTCCAGAAGTGCTCTCAACTTCCGAAGAAGAAATCTTCATAGATTTCACATCCAGTGAAAAATTAAAAGGCAATTTGGTAAAAATTCGCTATTCGAATTTTTGGTAGAGGTTGATGATGAATTCTCTGTACTGAAAACAAATGCACTTCGTATACTATTACCATTTTAAACATCCTACCTTTGTTAAACCGGACTTTATGCGGTGGCTGCTTTAAAGACAAAATATAGATCTCAGCTAAATATAGAAAAATAACTCAGAGTGTCAATTTATGATATTAAACCTTCCTTTGAAAAACTTTGCTCTACAAGACAAGCCCATGAAGTCCCTAATAATTATTAAACTTGTTCTTAATTTAGTATCAAGAAATTATTTATAAAATACCTTCTTCAGTACTGATACATTAAACATATAATGGCTGAAACACCGGCTCTTCGCACGAGTTATTTTTTTTTTTAAAATAAAACATTATTCTTGATATAATAGCCAAACTGTAAGGAAAGTAAAACTGCGTGCACGACATTGTATACAAAAAATGTAAAATGGCTTTTTTAGATGAATGAAATAATTGTAAATAACTGTTTAAAAGAATTCTAATTTTAAACCTCACAGAATTAGCATTTAGAATTAATGTAAAATAATGAAAAATAATATAAAATTCCGATGAAGAATAATTGTATTACTTTTTAATGTTTAAAGCGAGAAGATTTCAAAATGTTTTAACGCGGGAGCAAGCGCGCACTCGATCCTAACGCTAATCGTAGTGCGTGGTACTCAGTCACCCCAATCATTTGTGTGTAATTATTTTTACTGTACACGATACAAATCGGAATTCCAGTGAATAATTTAATTAAGAGAAAGTATACTTACCGGCTTTCAAGGTTTATTCAATTTTTCTTTGATGATTTAAGAAAAACTCCAATAAAACTAAACTAAAATTATTCAAAAGTGCAACACCATGAAAAAAGACGCAATTTAGAGACACTTTTCATTAATATTACAGAAATGTTATTTGCTGGAAAAACTGTCATATTTTATTCCAAGTTATTGTAGTTTTAATGAGCTTCCATGATCGAGAGTGAGTTAATATTAACATCGCTCTGTTTAGCTACACGTGGGCATTTGGAGATGGACCTCGTAATTTTGAACCATGGTCAAGTGACGAGTACGATACTTGAGCTGGTCTCTTTTAACTACCACACCACTCCAACAAGAGGACGTTTGAGCTCTCGACAGATTTAACGGGCATCTCACCCCTACACGGTTGGTCTTTAGTAATACTGGTCTTTAGTAATACATGATACCTTTTCTGATCAACAAATAGAAAGTTGAACTTTTTCTTTCTTGTGTCTTTTTGACAAGGTGAACTGAACCTTGGGGTACACTTATGGCTTCATATCATAAGTTGAAGGAGTTCTTTAGGATGCATTTGAAAATTTTCCTTTCGTTTCATGTTCATGGCATTTCTCAATCATGAATATTATGCATTATTTCAGCAGGTTTTTCTTTTGCTTGGTCAGTTTCAACTTGCTTCAATAGAGATCACAAATGCCCCGCGCCATCACTCCGTGCTTAAAGTGTATTCAGAAAAAATACGGATGATCTAAAAAGGATTATGTTGATTTTCACTATGCTTTATATGTTTGAGAATACTCTTAAAATATAAATCTTGGCCAAATAATCTTTTAAATCTAACAATTCTTTTCCAAATAACGTAAAACTCTTTATTACTTACAATTTCCCTAAGCGAAAAACAAACACATAAAAGATGGGACAGAACTAATGTAGAACTAACCATACCAGTAAGTTTCAAGGTCAATCAAATGATTAGCAAATGTATTATGCAGCTTGGCTGAAAAGTGAATCATGTCTTCCTTTTCATGTACAATATTTGAATAATAATTACAGTGATGAATTGTTTATCTTCTTAGAATTTTTCTCAGGATCTAGAGCTTTCGTTTTTTTTTTAACGAGTAATATTTTATGATGAAACGTAATAAAAAGAATCTCTCATTGAGGAAATACAGGAAATTAAACAAAATGTTTTTTTTTAATTTGGTTTTGGGATCAAAGATAACTATTTGATGACGAGAAAACGCCAGATGATAAGCATAAATTATGTCAGTGTTGTTGTGTATTTTTTTAATTATGGAAGAAAATTTTTTTGTGTTACTTCTCTTTACGGTTATTTGTTTAAAAAAAAATCTTTAAATATTCGATATGCTCGTGCCCCCCAGGGGGCGCGCCCTACACTTTGAGAAACACTGCTCTAACACGCATAATAAGCGTATAAATTTAGAATTATTTCTAGAATAAAATAATGAAGAAACACGCAAAACTATTATATCGTTATGAATTTGTCCAAAAAATAAAAGAACTAAAAATAAATAAGTTTAATTTGTTTTTTTTTAACGTTCCATTTTAAAGAAACGCGAAGACTAAAGGGTGATGAAACATTTCCATCTCCCAAATGAAACAGAGCCATCGAAGATTAAAGACCAAGATGCATAATCTTGTGTAAATATTTTCTTTCTTCTTTTTAATTATAAAAAAAATAACGATTAAAACAAAAAACTGTGTATATTATTTAAAATGAAAAATAAAACAATTAACTATCTCTAAAATCAAAAGAAAATATATCAATATAATTTTAAATTGATTGGGCAATTTTATTCTAATTTGAGGATAAATCATTTCTTAATTTGAGAATTTTTAGGTAATTTTGACTCATAATAATAAAAGTAAGGTTTATCATGAAATATTAAGGCAAAAACCTTCTACCTTTATACATAGATATATACACATAATAATTCACTCGCTGTTATTCTGAGAATTTCATTATTAAAAATATTATTTTTCTAGCTATGTTTGATTTTTTTATAAACTTTTATTCGATAAATATGCATTTAAAACTTTTTTGCTTCTTAAAAAGAAATGAGTCCTTTAGATACTCATTTTCTTTGAGCGAACACTTTTATTATTCAGCATTTAACTATAATACTTCTGAAATAATAAGATAGAGACATTGTAGTGTAAATTCTGAATCATTATCCATTAGTCATTAATCATTTTTTTCAGAAGCGATTAAGTAAGATTTCCACAATTTTTTTTAAAATTTAATAGATTTTCATAAATTTTGGTTACACCAAAATAAGAATAAAATTAAGAATAATGATTAAATTTTGAAAATATTGTTCTCATCTTTTACTATCATCAATTGTATAAAACTTTCTGTCGACTGATTAGTTTTGACCTTCTAATTTACATTTTTATTATGTCTTATTTATCATCTAACGAGCTTTATTTTCCACAAGTTTTGCAATGTTATAGAAAACACTCGCAAAAATAATAAAGCATGAAAGTTTAAAGAAGTTTTTGAAAAAGTCATTATTTTGCGGTTGACATAATGTTTCATTTATATATATATTTACAACTTCTCTCTCAAAACTTCTGACAAATAATCATAATTCTGTTATTAGCACCAAACACTAGTTAATCTCTTTAAATAGAAAAGAAACGCTGACTAACCTTTTTTCTTATAATTTGAGATTGATTACATCCAACAAGATTTTAATTTTGGATTTGTGTTTTAAAATTTTTATGCTGCTTTGTATTTTTACCGTTTTCTTATTTCACTCTTTTACTAATGTCATTTACTTAATTGAACTGCTAAAATGAACTGACAATGTTTGCATCTGCTGGAAAGAGAGATTGTCTTGCTTTATTTAAAAATTCCCTTATCGAGGTCTTTTCCTGGACATAGATAAAAGTAAAACGTTCATAGTGCTGAAATGTTTATGAAGATAAGTATTGACTTTTGTACTTTATTTTTTACTGAAGCATTAATACAACAGAAGTTTAAAGTATTTACTTCAAGATGTGACAATTGTAAAAATTTTAAAGTTTTCTATAGAATTAATACATTCTTTACCAAACCATGTGTTGCAACAAACAGGCTCAGTGGTATATTAACACAGTTAAAGCTTTAGATGATTACACTTACCAACATTTGATTTTTTAAAGAAGATAAACATATATAATCAAGCTCTTATAATATTCTTAAAAAATGATAAATTGTTCACAAGAGAATTACTAGTTCTAGATTTTATTAAATGCGTTATAAGGGTAGTAAATAAAGAATATGGAAATACTCAATGCATGATTTCTAACACAAATTAATACAAATCAACTTATATTGAGAAATCATATTTAATTAATAACATTGGTAGATGTACATAACACACACAAAAAAGTAACGATTGTAATTTCCTAAAATTTGAATGATTATTTCAGAGTTTGCCAGTTATAAATAGAGAAAATCAACAAGGTGTTAGTAAACATGGCCTGAATGTGAGGTATCACAGGGCATAGCATGGACTATTAGTCTTCAAACTGTGTTCCAGGGAACCCTAGGGTTCCACGAGGCTTGCCCAGAGGTTCGACACTAGTCACAAAAAATAAATACAATCGAAAAAAACTTATAAATATGTGTGCAAAATGAATTCACCGTCTCAAAAATGTTTGTATACCCATAATAACTTAAAACTCATCCCTGTCATTAAGAAAAGATGAAAATATTCTTCATACATAATGACTTTATTCACAATACTTTTTAAAATTTTATTATAATACTAAATAATAATTTAAAATACTGTTAAAACCCGCGTTTTATTTCTGTATATATATATTACTTACTACATTGTGAATATTTTATTGTTTACTTTTCTGAATACCTATAGCGATAATTTTATACTCGTTAATACAATGTCTTGCAAAACTAAATAGGTTTCTAATGGGAAATGCACCTTTTTATATTTGTGAAAAAATACCTAGAACATATCAACAGATTCGATGTTAAAAATCTAAATATAAGAACAGATCCTAAGTTTTATGTTGCAAATTATCTCTTTCTCATGCAGAATACTTAATATTTCTCACACAGCTGTAAGTATTTTAATGCCATTCAGAACATTGTGTATAAGTGAAAAATATTTCCCAGCGTGAGTGGCTACAAAAACAAAATATAGAAGCAAATTAACCTCAGAATATGTACTGCAATTACAGTTATTCTCAGAAGACCTAGACTTCGACAGTTTGTGTGAAAAAATGTAAGTATATATCCTAGTTACTATTCATAATGCATCGGTAGGTGACACTTGGACCATACATTAATTGTATTAATGAGTAAAAAAAAATATGAAATTCAAGTAGATTAAAAACTTTTAATAATAAATGCAATACTTTTTTTAGTTGCCTGTATATTCATCTTTACATAACATATTTAATTATGTAAAGATATATTCTTCTAAGTATGTACGTGTGGAATAGGATTCCACAAAAATACATTCCAGTTCAAGAGTTCCAAGAAAACACCTTCTAGTTCTAGAGTGAGTGAGTTAAAAAAGTTAGAAGACCACATGTATAGACCGATAAAGTTCCCGGATGGTGTCCAGTGGAATTGAATTGTCTCCAACTCTCGAGCTAAATCATTAATATTCTTAAATCATTGTAATAGTCTTCCCATAACGTCCTAAATGCCCTCTATTATAGACATATTAGTCGACCTATCTGACCAAGGAAGATTGAGGACAGCTTGAAGACAATTCCTTGAGAGACCGAGCATTACCCTTTTAAAAGTAAGTACTAGATGTCGCAAGAGGAATGGTAGAACATCCCACAGTATGATGCTGTCAACGTACAGCTGTGCAGTCAGTGTGTCAAGAATGGCTGACAAAGGGAATGGCCCTCTAGACAATAATACCTTGTTATGGGCTTATGTGGCGTGTGATAGTTGGGACCGCTTTCCTACGCTATCCTGGACGTCTCCAGACACGTCTGTGGTTGTCATGACACATAAATGGAACTCTCCACTAAAGACAAACATTCCCCAGTCAGCTCAGTTACACGTTGATTGAGCCTGGAACCAGTACAATCGGACTTGACGCAGTGGAACAGTCAGCACAAGCGTAATTTTGCTCTCTCAATCGTCATGTAAAAGGTCATGTTGGACAAATGTTTTCGAGTCGCTCGGTGAATATTTTGAGTCCGGTGCTGTGACAGCTTCTCTGAAAATCATTTGGTCAACCTCTTCTGTGTTGAACCTGTGTGGACCACAGCCGTTCTGACGCTGGTATCTTTTGGCAGTATCCACCCACTCTTTGTAGCATCATCTAATCACTACTTTGCTTCGACCCAGAGGTTGATAGATTCTACGACTTGTCCAAAAAGCATTTTTCAATCCAATCTAGCAACACCTTTCAAACTGTGGCATCTGCTCGTAATGTGCACGAATCGTTCTGCGAAGCATTATTACAGCCGTTGTAAGATATCACAATCAAAATGCAAAGAAGTATTGACCATCACATTGAGAATCGCTCTTTACATACACCTGTTGAATGCATAGTTCTGATGCAATGGAGTTTTTGCTTCTTATTCATTAAGAACCAACATTTAATTTTTTACATGCGCGGTCCAAATGCATTTGCTTACGAAATTTTATTTCAGTCGGGAGAAACCCTTTTGGTGTATGTAAGCATATTCTACTATAGCTTAATCTTCTAAACCAGTGCAACTATTGTTTTTTATACTAACACAACTCTTGCGACAAAGAATTATCTGTTAAAAATTTCAAAAACAGTAGCTTAAAGTCATCAAGTATTTTATATAAGCAGTGTCACATAGCTTTTTAATTCAATAAGGTACTTACTACTCGAAATGTTCTGAAGAATATATAAAGTGAAATTAATGTACACATTAAAACGTTCACAATATTTTTTTAGCTCTAAACTATATTTTTTATTTAAATATATTATTCGTTTAAAGACATTTCTTAACTACTTTAAATAAAAAGAAAAGTTTCATGAGACAATAAGTTTGTTTATCAATATTCATTTTAAATTCCAATGTATTTATTTAGCTGTAAGTATTACAGGACGAATTCTTTGCATTGGCTTATTGGTGCATTGGGTATGAATAATTTGTCTAAAAAAAAGGTTTGACACCAATTCTTTAAATAGGACTTGTTTTACGTTACTTTCAAAATATGTGTATGCTGGATGTTTAAAAAAAATGTTGGAAAAAATTATTGTTTTTTTATTGATTTTAATTAGATTTTTCACACACGTAAAAAAAACCTGTAAAGATTTCTGATGCAATAAAAGTATGTATAGTAAGAAAGTTCAACGAAAGGTTTCCTTCCAAAATTCATATTGGTGCAATGTGGCAGTTAAGAGAGAGGGGTGCCAGATCAGGCGTACGTCCTCGTCACTTGACCATGGTTCCAAATTACGAGATTCGTCGCCAATAGTCATCAAGTAGCTTTGTAGTATGTCGGCAATTCGACTCTCACTCACTCCAAAAATTGTAACATGCCGAAGTAAAAGAATACTTAAGGTAGAACCAGTGCCGGTTTATCCAATGGGCCCCGAGCCCCGGATAAGCTGGACTGAACAAGATTTTGCGTTTTAAAATTTCAATCGTCAAGTGCAAGGGTGCTTGAAATTTTTTGGCGCAAAAGGTCCGAAATGAGCTTAAAACGGACTGGATAGAACTTTGCATTAAAATGATTTCTTGTCATCTGAACATAATTTTCAATTTTAAGGTCTGGTTAAATACTTGTTTTGTTTCATTAATGGGCTTATTGAACGGTATTAGCAAACCAACTATCACGCTGAATTTTGTGTGTGTACTTTACATACAAACATCTTTTCATATTTGAGTCAAAGCTCGTTCGGTTTTTGTAATACTTTATTTACATGAACCTTCTGGAATTTTGTTCGAAATATATGTAATTGGAACAAAAGATTAAAATATTAAATAAACTCATCTTTTTGTGTAAATGATGTGAAAACTGTTTGTTTCTTTAATTTATTTTAATTTATTGCATTGATGAAATGTAGGAAAATATTTAATTATTATAAGTTTGGTGAAAACTTGTTTATTAAATATTTTATATTTACTGGTATAAACAGATATTTTTTAAAACTTAATTTAGAGTGAAAACTAAAGGGGCCAATTTATACATGGATTCCCCTAATCTCGGGAAAAAATCAATAAAACGGTTTTTAGTTTATAAAATCAGCGCATTTACTTATCAACATATCTTGTTGCACGTAAACATCACATAGCATGTTTTTTGCATTTACGGCATGAAACATAGGTCAACGATCACGTGCAATATTTTTTTTAGTTTTCCCTCTTTTAAAATGTGTTTTCATCCACTATCAACTTGTGTCTCCCTTATAGATATCGATCAAGTGAGTGAGAAAATAATTATGTCGCACTGCTCAGTTACTCGAGAGCTTTTAGTGACAAACCTTGTAATTTTGAGCTATTGTCAAGTGACAAGGACGACACATGAGCTTGCACCCCTCTCCTAGTCCCAATACCACACCAACAGGAGGACGTTTGAGCTCCTGGTAGATTTAACCTGTATCGCACCCCTACACGGTGTGTCTTCAGGGATACTTGAATCGAACTCGTGAAATGACGGCAACGAGTCTGCGACCTTAACCACTATGCTGCCGTGACCACAAAGGTTACCAGAAATATAAATATCGTTGTTGGTGTTTACCATCTTACTTAGCTGTAATTTAAATGGAAAATATTATCCTCATTTTACCAAATTGGCACCATTTTCAGCCACATGGTCACATATTAAAATTTACAGGATTTTTTTCATTTTTTAAATTTAACTTAAATACTTCTTTTGAGTTTGGGGCAAAAGTTTGAAAAAAACCCGAAATTTTTATTTATAGTCTGATAGACTTACATTCTGAAGTATACGTTACAATTCCCTATTTTTTTTTATAGATTCATTTTTAACATCAATAAATATCGAATTTAGAGTTACTAAAGCTATGGTTTGTCCGTATTTGTAGTAAGGACTATTCAGTTACTGTATTGATACATTTTAACTTAAGAGTTCTCTTTTTATAAAATATAATGTAAAAATATAACCTCCAATTCTTAAATTTCAAAATAAAAGGCAAATTATTTTTGGTAAGAAATAATATATTCTTGTATATTTTTCTTTTTGCCGACAATATATATTCCCTTCCAATAACATCAGTAGCTCTTGAAGTCTAAAATATATTGAAGAACTTGAAAGAAAGTTTTCCTAAAGCTTTAAATTGTGAACTTCTGTAAAACTTGTCTACACACACATAAATAGATGTTTCAATAGAATTGCTTTTCAAGGTTAGCAACTTTTTCTTTTTCTTAGAGCTAACAGAATTTATTGAAGAATATATTTCACTATTGAGAAAGTAGCAAAAATTCTGTATATATATATTCCCTCATTCAGAAAAAGTATACATTCCTTGAATAAAAACTACGAAAATTTTGCTTTCAGTACAATTTCCTTCGCAAGAAAGTTTCAAAAGCGCAAAAAAACTGATTAAATGTGTAGAATAAAACCCTAAACATGGATCTATGTAATATTTATGGTGGTTATAGCAGCCTGGTACTTATTATCAATCATTCGTGGCCTGCTTGTCCTGTGTGTGTTTGAGCCTGTGCCTTTGAAAATACTTCGTGCAGAAGGGGATGATGGCTGGCGTACGTTAAATTTTTTGTGTCTCAAAGTCCTCCCTTTGGTGTGTTTTAGAACAATCCTTGTCTCTTAGCAGTGATTCAAAATTACGTGGTCCATCACCAATAGTTCTCATGTAGCTTTAAAGTTCGTTGTTAATAAAAACTCACTCACATGTAATATTTATGGCAATTAACTTTTTTGTCTAAAAAAATCAGAACTTAAATCCTCCCCTCAAAAAAAAAAATCACGAAGTTTTATTTATTTATTCATCTTTGCAAAACTTACATATTTCAGTTGTTTGTTCAGATACAGTGTTGATTATTGTAATGCACATATTCTCAAATTGTGCATCGTGCCCCCCCCCTAGGGGCATGATAACTCTACGTGGGGGCACGAACATATTAAAAAGTTTAAAATAAAAAAAATATTTTAAAAATATATTAATTTGCTGAAGATAAGAAAGAAATGCAAAATACATTCTGACTTAATAAAAATACACGTAACGTGCTCATTGCAATTTGTTCCAATTTTAAAGTTGAAATGAAAAATAACATAATACTTATCCTTTTTCTTAAAAGTAACTTACTTAAAATATCTATTACTTAAAAGTAACATTTACACAAAATTTGACACTTATCCTGATAATTTGAACCGTTTATAATTAGAGTCGTATTGTACGTAAACCTTTAGTGCCAATTTTTATTATTATGGCATTCAATACAGTGTTATTGTATGGAGGTTACGATGAAAATTATGGTTCAAAATTGGATCACAAATATTGAAAGTTTGAAAAGCACTGTTTTAATGTTGTTTGAACCTTGTACACCCCCGCTATTGTCGCTTGTCGCGCCCCCTACAACTGTACACTTCTACGAGTCTCCTCATACCGAGCGGACGTACTCTCCCAGTCGACCCGTCGTGTAGAATGAATTTTTTGCATTTAAGTGCCTCTTTCTGTAATTTTACTTACCTTAAAATCATTGTTAATTGTTATTGATGTTTACCTATGTTAATCATAATAAATATTTATTATTTGTGGATTAAGGTTTTATTTTTCTCTCGTGAGTATTATCGACGTTAATTTTACTGTCGGCTTCCCGCCGCATTTAGGCCTACCACCCCCTATTTTCAAATATAATTATTATACAATTGAATATGCAGCTTATAATAAACAGTTGATATACAATACTGTACCATTTGAAAAATGTTCCTTTGTGAATTTTGCACAAATATAATTTTAAATAATTACGTGTATTAACTTTTTTAACTTTTTAGATCTTAGCTATTTAATTAACATTTTTAACTTTTTAGTATTGTAGATCTTGAGAAAAATAATGAATTTACTGGTTAACTTTTAGATTTTAAAAGAACCTTTTATCACTTAATAAGCTAGCATAAAAAATCATTCTTAAAAGAGTTTCAAAGTGTACGAATGTTTGGGGAAAGCCTTACAAATCAGAATTTCATTTACGTTTTCTTGCAAAACAAAAATATAGCTCCTCAAATTAATCATTGAAAATTAATTTCGTATTTTAATTACTCAGAGCTGAAGAAAAACACATGTCCAGTAAAGTAACAAATTATTTTTAGTTTTTCATTTTATTTTACATAAAAAAGACATTTAAAACCGATTAGAACTTTCTGAATCAGCAATCCCTAATTATAAATGTCATGAACATTCAAAAACTCCAATTTATATCTAAAATAAAAAGAGGAGACAAGCAGAAATAAACTTTAATTGGATCAGTTTGAAAAATGAGAAAAATAATGGAAGAAACGCCACATTGAAAAAAGCATTTCTTAAATCGTGTTTTCATTTCTTTATCCTTTAAATGATGCGTGACATTTATGAAGTTAGAACACACACCGTTTCTTTAATGGACGTAGTATATTTTCTGAGCTGTCAATTAAATTTTTAAAAAATATTGGTGAAATGTTCCCCGAGTATGTTATTCTCGATTGAAATGACAACGAATGAAATATTACACATCGAATAAATATTATGAGCTTAATGAGTTTTTAATGATATTTTTTTCTTAGTGAGTGCTGTTAGCAAGAAGAATAGAATAAGTATGTTCAGAAAATGGTAAGTGTAAAAGCTAGATATTTTAAAAATAAAAATTCATTTTTATTAGAAAAATATTAATTAATTTTAATTTTCTTATTTGTATTTTTAAACGGTTATAAGGAACACTTTTACGAATAGGAATATTTGACGTCATTTAGATACATTTAAAAACAAAACTATCAACAAATATATCATCGCGTAATTTATAAAAACAACAATTACAAATTTATATAGTTAAGTGTTAAGATATTGAGTATGTGGGAAGTATTTACCTGTATTACAGGTGGAATATTGACCCATAAATTAGTGTTTAAGACAGCGGCCACCAAACTTTTTGACTTCACGGACCAATAAATTCATAAATTAAATACCACGGGCAACTAATAGGGTTTTTTAAGTGTCGAATATACGAGTATTTGTAAAAAATTGTGATACAAGAACACACAAAATGTACCTATTTAATAAAATGAAACTATTAATTGTGTGCCAAATTATGAAAGCTTTATTAATAAACCATAATAAAGTAAACGAAAACTGTAAACACAAAAAAAAAATTAAAAAAGGGGTTTACGTATATCAAACTTTTAGCATTATACATTCCTAGTGTGATGGATATTCCTACTAAATTGAAATACAATTTTGAACATTTGGGTCCATGCAAGACGGAGAGAGAACGGCATTTATATTTCAAGCTGAGATCGGTACCATGTTTAAATGGTTGTGACAGATGAAAACGTCTTTTCACATAAATAAGTTGTGGAAAATTAAAAATCGAAACTTTCATCACCTGTTCACAAAAAGGTATTTAATTTTTATGGAAAGCCAAAAAATAGATCTTGATAAGGATGAATGAGAAATCGATGAGACATCTTCTAAAGAGAGATGCAAGCTTGTATTATTTTTCAGAATTTTCACTGCACACGGTTCTATTACCCACGTATAACAAGTGCAGCTACAGCGCAGTACGACTTATTTACCGAAGCGTTATTTAATGAAGTATCATTTTTATAATTTTTCACGTATTGTAATTAATTGAATTGTGTTTCAATGCATCTTAAAACATCAATTAGTGATGAGTAAGTTGATGATTCTTTATACATTTCTCTGGGGAACAGCGAAATTTTCCCATGGACCACTTCTTTGGCGACCTCTGGTTTAAGAGGCAAATATATACACACATTTTCTAACGTTTCTTTAGGATTCTAGAAATATTTATCTAACTTAATGACTTGAAATCAATTTCAAAGAACAAATATTTAAAACCAAAAATAGATGAAATTTCAGTTGCTAATAACTTTTTTTATAAGAAATAAATATGATAAATAAATAACTTTATTGCACATCAGATCTGTAAAAATTATCACTAATTAGCTGCTCGTTTCTCTCACTATTTAATTTAAAAATATAACAATAGAGATTAAAGAATATATATATATACATATATATATATATATATTGAGGTCCCTTTTTAAAAACTATTTTTAATTATTTTATCGAATTTCTAATAAGACTCTATTTAAATAATAATTTGACAAATGAAGTAACCAAGTCATTGGTTACTTCATTTGTAACCAATGACTTGGTTACAAATTCATTCATTTGTCAAATCAACTGAAGTGCCACTGAATTAGGGATAGCAAGGGCTATGCAAATTGTGTAGCATTGCGCATCATGTATGCGCAAGTGAGGGCTCTGTAGTAACTGCCTATATAGTGCATACTGTGGTTTTGAATTAGTTGTTGGAATTTCCATTATGCGTAAACTGCCTGATTTTGACGCCTTCGATCACGAAAAAATCCTAGGATCATGACGCATGGGCCATTCAATTTCGGAAATCGTCAGGCAGCTAGGAGTTTTAAGGTTGAATGCGTCAAGAGTATTCCAAGAATACATGGGCTAAAAAAATTTTTTTTACTTATATCTGAAAGGGAAAAAAAATTCACATGAAAGAAAAAGTACTGAATTTCCTCCCTTTATATCTCGCTGAGTATTTAAATTTACACTCTTAGTATTGAAATTTAGGTTAACTTCAATTTTTTTTATTATTCCTCTCATTGAGAGATTCATTATTGTTCCCTTTTCTCAATTTCTTTTTACTATATTATCAGGTTCATCATCCACGTGTTGTATTAGGCTTAACTTTTCAACTTGGCTTTTTTTTTTCATATTATGTCGAAATTTTCTACTGTACGGGAAGGCATTGCTAACCCTAATTCGCTGGCCTAATTCAGTGACAGCTTTAGAAATTATAATAGGTCTTTTGTTTAGTCCAAATGCTTTTTTGTATCTACATTTGTTGTGTCGGTTGAATTCCAAGTTCTTACTTCTTTAGCACTGTATGTTCTAGTACTTCTTCACTTTTATTTTATTATACAATATATATATATATATATATATATATAAATATAAATATATATATATATATATATATATATATATATATAAATGTTTCTCATGAATATATATTGCAATGTAAAGAAATAGACACACACAATTGTTATCTTTTCAGAGGCTGTTGCTCTTATAAATGTATTGAATGTCTTATATAATGTAACAATATACCCAAGCAATCTCGTTTTATACTTAGTAGACATTATTGATAATGAAATCTATTTTTTTACTTAATATATAAGACTTTTTTGAAATCCAATAATATATTTTTGTAAGTTTTCAGAAAACATTTCCAATAGTTCGACCTAAAAAGCTCCTTGATTCCATGGGCACGCAAACATTGCGATTATTTTTCTTTTATCAAGCAGTGTAGATCTGTTAAAAGTAAAAATGCAGTTATAATGCATTAAATCAATGTATACAAAAAAAAATTACACTCACACACATTGATGTGTGCTGAAACTAGGATACACACTAACAAGACACAAAAGTTACCATCCAATAGGTTTCCCTTTATTTGTTAAACAAAAAACTATGATAGATCGTTTAAAATACTTTTTTCGCCTCATAACATCTTGATGTTTATCTAAATCCATAATTACTTTAACAAAATTAAAAAAAGATAATACGTAGAACCTTAACTTTTAATACTTTTATTCTTTAATGCAATTTATATACAGTGGTGTTCAAAATTAAGAGAATATTTAGATTTTATTGATTATCTCTATTAGTTATAAACATATTTTAATGAAATCTGCCAGTATAGAAGTTTGAGAATAATCCAAAAAAATAACCATTCGACAGGTACAATATATACGTACAATCATGGGTAACATTCATCGAAGTCGGAGGACATGAAACGGGAAATGTAAATATAACAAACAAAAAAGGTTAAGGGAACGTATGGCACTTTCTGACACATAAATAGGCCTTATAAGTTTATTTCATACAGGAAAAAAAGTATTTCATTTCTTGTGGAAATTTCCCTTCATTCAGCAACTTTGTTTTCAGGTGTTGAATTTTTCTTGGATGAGTGTTGCAAGTTGCAATTGCCCACTATACAACTTTGTATAGGGATGAGGTCTGGAGATCTCACTGACTAATCTCTCCGGCGAATATCTTCCAGAAATTTGTCAGACAGATGAGCTTTATGTGCCTCTCGTTGCCATCAATTATAATAAAAAATCAGAATTAACTGCACCCATGAAACGATGAAGACAGGGCTCGAAGAGCTTTTTACTTTCACCTCAGAGCAGTGGAGCACACAGATTTGGAGGTGTGCGGGGTCATCCAATGTAATACCTGTCCAGACCATCAAGCCTCCACTGCCGTAATTGTCGATTCTTTGGACATTGAAGGTCAGATAGTGGGTCCTTGGTTCTATTCATATGAAAGTAAAGCTAGAACCCCTGATTAGTCCCGGTGCAAACTAATAGAACATTTGTCTATTCATCCAAGTTCCAATCCCAATAATACCTGCACTATTTTAATCATACTATCCTTTTAGCGCATCTGAGAAGGACACAAACAGCAGGTATTCTTACAAACAGTCCTCACTCATAAAGTCTTCTGGAAGTAGTCATCCTTGAAATTTCGGTTCCTGTGGTCACATTCAACTCACGAGAGAAGTAAGCCGCTGTTGTATCTCAGTTACTGAATTGTTTTATTGAAGCTCCAGCGCTCGGGGAGCACTTTTTCTTCGTCTAAGTGAGATGATGGTGAAACACGAGGTCGGCCGAAGCCGCCCCATAGCAACAGGAGTGGTCGGAGGTAAGGGAGGGGGGACTGAAGGTCAGTCAGGAGTCTAGTCTTCGGTAGAACGCATGCTAGACCGCCGTTTTCTCGGAAGAGGGGGAATGGAGCCTACGTCATCAAGTTGGCCGGTGAGCTGCACTGAAAGGAAGGGTGATCACACACATGCCATAAACGTGTTTTTCCCCTGATGGGGGGGCGCACTAAGAATGACAAAACATGTGGGGTTGGTTCGAAAAGGGTAACTTTCCGTTTTCGCTGAGTTTCGTTTCGTGCTATCTTTCTTTTTTCCTATCAAAAGTTGCTATTTTTCTCATCAGAAGTTTTTTTTCAGTTTTTCTGTTTTCTTGTGGGCATCTCTTGGGCAGTTGATAATGGTTGATTGAACTTGAATCGTGGGATTACTGTGTCCAGCAGCTTGGTCGTGAAATTTCTTTGACAGCTGTTTTATTCGGGAGTTGACTGGGAGCACTTTTAATTCTTGTTGTTGCTAATGCCACCTGTCTGACGTAGTCAGAACGAGGCCCACGAAATTCATCGTGGCAAGGGCAAGAGGTACGCCTGTCGTTGGCCTTGAGCACCATACAGGTGACAGTGCGATTTAAGCTCAGTGAAACTTCCCCGAAGGGACGATAGATGGCGACACGACCTCAATCTCCACCTCAACAATTTCTGCAAGTGAACTGAAGGGGAGGGAAATATTCTCCAGTTCCTGCGCTAGTGAATAAGCCCACAAGACTACGGACCCACTGATTTAACGAGCACGTACTCCGTGTGCACTCGGAGGGTATTTGGTGACATCGAGCATCGAACCCAGGCCTTCCGGTCTGGAGTCCGATGCTCTAACCACTAGGCTACCCACGGCCCCATTTAATTCTTTATGTAGATATCTTCTGGGAACGTAAACAGGAACGTCGAGGATAGTTCTAAGTGCTTTTTGTTTTGGAGAATTTGAAGCTTGTGTGTGTGTGTGTTAAGGTGCATTTCTGCTGCAATGCCTCAAATCGGGCATGCATACGTTAGGAGAGGTTGGAGGTATTGAAGATAGATGATCCTTTTCTTATTGAGAGATAGTTTAGATTTTCTTCCAAGAAGGGAGTGGAGAGTTGCTAACGTGTTTTTAAACTTGCAAGTTATTTTGTTTAAGTGGTTTCTGAATGTTAATTTGCTATCCAGTGTCACTCCGAGCTGTAGTCCACCTTTTTACACCAGGTGATCGGGTTTTGGAATAGCTGCAATGGAGGGGGGTGGAGTTCTCCTGTAATTTCCCTTCTTGAAGATTATTGCCTTTGATTTTCCGGTGTTTATATATATATATATATATAAATCCGCCAGAGACGGCGCCACTTTTTTAGACGGTAGAGGTACGATTGGAGTCTCGTTCGGACATTTTCGGGAGTTTTGGCTTGGGAGATTATGGACGCGTCGTCGGCAAACTGACAGACTTCGACTAGTGGAGAGGTGGGGAAGTCGTATGTGTATATATTATAGAGGATCGGACTCAGATTTGACCCTTGTGGCGAGCCCGCCTCGATGTGAGCAATTATAGATGTGGTGGCTTCTATTCTGACTTGAAAGGACCTATTTTCCAGGAAACTATTTGTTTGGTTGATAATGTAATCTGGGAATTTAAGCTCTATCATTTTGTAGATAAGGCCTCTGTGACACATCCTGTCAAACGCCTTTTCCACATCGAGAAAGACTCCTCCTGTCGTTTTACCACTGTTGAAGCCCGTGATGATTTGGTTGGAGACTCGCAGTAGCTGGTGCGATGTGGAAGTTTCCTCTTGGAATTTTGGTATCACCTCGTTGACTTCGGTGAAATTTTTGATTCTGTTCAGGATTATTTTCTCAAATACTTTTCCTATTGTAGATAAGAGGCTTATGGGACGATAATTGATTGCTAATTTGTTGTTTTTTCCGGGCTTTGGGAGGACTGTGATGATTGAGTGCTTCCAAGCTTGCGGAAAATAGTTGTGGATGAGGCATTTATTGAATACTTTTGTAAGGTAGGTTATGGCGTGATGAGGGAGCGATTTGAGGGCTATATTTTTGACATCATTTCCAGGAGCTTTCTTGTTCTCTAGGTTGAAAATGACTTCGCAGACTTCACCTGGCGACGTGAGGGGCGATAATGGATTGGGAGCTTCTCTAAGATAGTTCCTTACTACTCTATTGACCTTGGCTATTTGTATTTCACTGTAGGGCGTCCTATTTTCTTTAAATGACTCTTCGAGCGTATCGGCAAAGACTTTTGCCTTTTCTCGGGTGTCGTACACTAGGCCTCTATAGCCGATAAGTGGAGGGTAAATTATCTGCTTCTGTTTTTTTCTTATTTATGATTTTGAAAAGGGCGTCTGGGTTCTCGTTTGCTTCTTCAATGTCGCAGTCCCATGCATGATCTTTAATGTTTTTTAGCTCTCTTTTGATTTCTCTTTGTAGTTTATTCATTTCAATTTTTGTAGGTGGGTATCTTGTTGCTTGCCACAATTTTTTTAGTCTATGTTTTTCTTTTATCTTCTGGCGGGTTTGTAATGCTATTGAGTAGGCTTGGTGTGTTAGGAATTTAATTTTGCTGCTCTGGTTGATGGAGTCTTGGATCAGATGAGTGAAATTTTGAACCGCGTGTTCGATACCATCTTGGTCATTAATTCTTGGATTGCCGGGGACAGTGACCGAAAGAATATTTTGAAACCGCTCCCTGTTGGTGAAGGTGAAGCAGTTGTGAGCATGCTTGTAGGTGGAATTCGGAGTCAAGGTGAAGATCACAGGATTATGGTCACTTGAGAGGTCAAAGATCGACTGTGCATGTGTGTTACTTAGACCGCAAGAGGCTCCGAAGTCGAGCGTGCTGTTTCTACCATTCCTTCGATTGGAAATCATCGTGGGGTCAGCCGGGGCTGTGAACCCACAGTTCCTCGCAAATTTATAGAGGGTATTTCCTGCTGCGTTGGATTTGACATATTGATTCCAAATTCTGTGCTTTGCGTTATAATCACCCACAACGAGGCACTCCGGTCGGTTCCTGAAGATTTTCAGCAGATCACTGATTAGTACTGGGGTCGGTGATCTTGGGGGCCTGTAGATGGAACTGATCGTGATGTTCATTTCGCCTTCGATGTTGATCGTCGTGTTTTCCAAGCTGTGGGTTGTGATGTCCAGAATATAATGGGAGATGGAGCTTTTGAACAATATGGCCGTTTCACCTCCACGATGAGTCAGTCTGTCATTCCGGTAGGTCTTGTGATTGGGAAGGTTTAAACTATCGCAGGGGCGGAGGTTGGTTTCTTGTAGGGCTATTATATCTGGATTTTAGCTATTGACGAAGATTTCGAATTCTTGAATTTTGTTGAGGATGGAGTCAGAATTCCAGGAAATTTTTTGAGGGGTCTAATTCTTCTTTATTGCGTGAACATTAAACTTTAATTTTTAGCAGAGCGCTAAGTTCCCAGAATTTTGCGGCACGGGTCTTGTTGGTTTTTGAGATTTGTACAAATCTTTTCAGGACGTCGAGCATTTCAATTACACGGGGATCTTGGAAGTCTTCTAGGGTGGAGGTGAAACTTGCAGATTGGTCACTGTCGGGTCTTGTACGATATGGGCTTGCTGGGGTGGCTTGTTGACTGAGGTGCTTGGGAGTGCCGTTTTGGGGTTAAGTTCCGCATGGGTGGGAGGGGGCCGTGCTTGCTGGGCGGTTTCCTGTTCAGCCTTGCGTTTGGCTGCCTCTTGCATATCCTTCCTCTTCTTGGTTCTTTCCTCCCATGCATTGACCTTGGGCGGGGGTTTGTTGAGCGGATATTATGGGCATCCCAAAAATTTGCCGGGTGTTTCCCTTGGCAGAGACAACAGGTAGGTTCTTCCTCAGCCGTTCTTTTGCAGTCCCGCGTTAAGTGGGGTTTCCCGCACTTTACACACTTTGGGTTCCGTGTGCAGAAACGTGAGCTATGAAAAAAGCCCTGGCACAGGAAGCATTGTGCAGGGCCTGTCTTCTTGTTCAGGGGTTCCACTTTTACTTTCATGTTGCAGAGCTCCGAAATATGGTGGATGTTTTTGTTATCTTCCGTCTTGGGGAGATAAAGCAGAAATAACGGCATGGGGAGGTTGGTTTTTCTATTGATCATCACCCGGCACTCGCTGGGCTTGATGAAAAGGTTTTCGAGGTCTTCCATTATCTCCTGAATAGGCATGTCGACGGGCATTCCATGAATCACAACTTTAATTTCTTTGTTTTCATTTAATTCGTGGGTGTAAGCTTCCAGCTTCTCCTGATCGTATGGTGAATGACAATTTTATTTGGACGTGGTGGCTCTTGGACACCCTTGCCCAAACTTTCACGCGACCATTGACTCTTCCACTTGAAAACATTGAACCATGAAAGATTCAACATGTAGTCAACACCTGTCCAGGCGGAGTCTTCAGTGGTATCAGGTCACGAACTTACGACTCACGGTCATGAACAGGAGACACGTAACCATTCCGTTACTTCGCCTAATCTTTCAAGAGTGAAAACTTACTTTTAGATATTCGAGTCACTTCAGTGTTGAAATAATTCTGTGTGAGGGGTAGCCAATCAACGGGTCAGATGTTGTTCCTAACTTAAGTTGTTCCACTAAACGGGAAAAGAGTTAGTAAAAATAACGGTCGCACTATTCAGCTACGCGAGATCTTATGGCAACGACGGACCTCGTAATTTTGAGTTATGGTCGAAACAAGAGAACGACACCTGAGTTGGCACTATCTTCTCCTAATTTCCTCACTACAACAACGGCCACTAAACGGAGAAATATTTCAACAAGATATTACCACCACTTAAATTGTTTAACAGAATTTTCTGCGGCTTTCTTTAGTGTTCTGTGAGATGTCAAGCTTATTTCAAGGAACTTTTGTTACTCTTCGGATCACAATAGTCACTTTCTTTAGTGTAATCTTTTGTCATGTATTGAACTTACATAAATGAAATGTCTCTTCTTATGAGACATTGTAGAAGCATTGTTGGGAGTGTAAAGTCATATAAGTCGTAAATAAAACATTTTTTCTACGAGAGTTTGACCAAATTATTACTATGTTTATTTGACCTTTGGGAAATCCAAATATGCAGGCCGATTCCCTAAAATACCAACAAACTTAAAGGGTGTGTAGAGAGTACAAAGACGACATGGAAATAGAAAGGAATACAGCGTCGTAAAAAGCCGTAGTTGAGAGCTATGGTACAGAGAAGCACAGAAAAAGAAAAGGAATATCACATTAAAGTGAGAGAAAACATATTATTACAAGGTTGTACTACAACTGCTGTTCGATCAGAATTCTTCTGATGGGCCTGACAGCCTCGCAGCATGTATTTTCTTTTGTTTTGGAAGATTCCTTTGGGTAGTTTTGTGGTAATTGTGACGCTGAACGAAAGATTTCCTGAAAACGTTTCTACTGGGAAACGTCATTTGTGATCCATTTCCTTAGGTAGTACGATGAACTCGTATTCAAATGAAGAACTGTTCGTCATGCTGATCGTGTTAGGAGTTACGAAATGTAATGAGCATACCCACTCGACGGTTGTACGAAGAACATTACCCTAAATGGTGTGTTCCATATGAAATGACCTATGCAAAAGGAAGCAGAAGGTGACGTGAGAGTCTGGTTCTGGTCACATTTAAAGTTAAGAGAATGAGACGCTCGTTCCTTCAGTTGAAGAATATCTGTATATCAGTACCAATCGAATAATTGTAGCTGCCAGGTGGATAGGGGGCATGCCGTAAATCTTCGATAACGTTAGAAATTCTATGCAGAGCTGCTGTCAGGCCTTCTTCTGGTCATAATTTAGAACACCTGTTGAAGATCAATGTTTCAACAAAATGTTTCGTGTTGTTTTATAATGTGACGTTCATAAATGATTCGTTAGCCACAAATAAAATATACAAGCGTCAGCCATATTAATAGCTAGATAATGCCCACTGAAACCAAATATTAACACATATTATCAAAAAAAATCACTAGTTAAAATATGAATGGAATGCTTAAGAAGTGTCCTTTAGCCCTATTTAAAATCTATCCATACGCACACAATTGCCTTGGATAGAAACTTTTTTATTCTATACCAGATACGGCACTGGAACGATCATCTTTTTTCCAGCCTTTTCAGACTTAGAATACTAATATTAGCAACAGTGACAAAAAGGCAGCACATGCTAGTATCAAATCACGAAATTTTCAAGTATTGCTAATATATGTACTTCTGTGATAACCATTTTCTACGATAGCGTAGTTGAATTTTAATTTTTAACCTCCCCGAAGCACACTAGAATTTATTTTTATTGCAGATATTTCTTCTTTACCAAATAATAATGTACCTGACTTCCTTTATTGAAATATGCATTGATTTTCCCTGCATCTTTCGTTTTATCTAGCTTCGATTTGCAGTTTATCTGGGTCCCTCATTCCGAATTTCCATTTGTTGATTAGTGAGTGATTATTAACGCTATGATTAAAGCAATATGGTGACTACTTGTGACAGACCTCGTTATTTTGAACCACAATCAAGTGATGAATACGACACCTGAGTTGACACCTGCCTGACCTAACTAATACACCACGCCACCGGAAAGACTTTGAGATAGGGTAGATTTAATGTGCACCCGCCTCTCTATACAGTGGGTTTTCAGTACTTTCAAGTCTCGACAACGGCAGCCTTAACCTTGAGACTCTGACATTTACGCCGTGGTCGCGATAGCCGAGTGGTCAAGGTATCGGATCATGGCTGGCCTTGTCACGAGGTCGAGCCCAGTAACACTAAAGACCCGACGTGTGTCCTTCCGTTGGTGTGGTAGTTAGGAGAGGGGGTGCCAGCTTAGGTGTCGTCGACGTCACTTGACCATGGTTGAAAATTACGTTGTCTGTTACCAAACGCTCTCGTGTCAATGAACAGTGCAACGTTAATATTCACTCGCCCACCCATCGCTGACTTTTGCGCCACCGCAGACTTTTCTTCATCGGTGAATAAGCTCAAAAATCCACTTCCTTTTTCTTTTCATACCTTTATGGGCACTATCATTTTGACTATTTTAAATTAACCTTACGATGGTGTGGACAATATATGTATCTGTTTTCTCATGCATTCTGTTCCCTTCATGGAGCGATGTAGAGTGCCAAATGAGAAAGAATCCATTCTCATTGCACAGTCTTTGAAACGCCCATAAAATTAAACATGAATCTTGATTTTATGTTAAAGGTTTGATATTCTGAAATGAAGGCTTATTACGCATGAAAAAAAAATTCGCAATTATAAAAAACCCACTGAAACCTCAAGAAGAGTACTTAATATGTCACTCCATTATTTTAATCGCCCAGTGCCACACGTGAGTGTGGCGTAAAGTGTCCCATTAACAAGAAACGCAGGATTGTCCATTATTTTAAGTATCCGTTAAATGATGAGAATTGTACCAGTAGTGACTTTCTCTAAACTTCTACTGTGTCTCAAAGAGAGGGCTTTGATAAATTAACTACGCACCAACGTATAAATCTGAGGTATCCTATTTATTCTATAGAAACAATATTCAAAGCATATTATACATGCTGAATCCAGCCACCCTCACTGGCCAAGGTAGCCTATTGGCCAATGTTTCCCTCGTGCAGAGGGGGAAGAAATATGTTAAATACAGTCACTCCAAAAAGTGTTGGAACACTTGCCATGCATAACTGTAAAGCCATTTATAAAAATATTTATTACATTAAAACAAAAACAAAATGAATTAAGAAATATTTTAACATTTGATGTGCAGTATTATAAGGAAAACTTTAGTAGTATTATAGAATTATAATTTGAGCTAGCTTTTCAAGAATAATTCAAAGGCACACTGAAGTCAAAATAGTATTGAGACACTTGAAATGAGATATTTAACAATTATACAGCGCATCAATAGAATTTAATTACACACCACTATTCTTAGACTGGAAAGACTACTCTTAAACATGAACGTTTAAACAGATACGATTATTTATCGAAAAACATGGCGAGAAACCAGGATAAATCGGTTGGTGTGCGAAATTTCGTAATAAGTCATTGGAAATAAAAGAAATTAGTTCGCTGTATGGGAAAAGTCTTGAAATTGAGTAAGTCTACTGTTTTAATATCATTGACACGTTCAAAAAAACAAAAAGTGTTTAAAATCAGCAAAGATCAGGGCGTCCAAAGATATTAATGAAAGTTAATAGAGGTAGATTGTGAGATGACAAGTACGCATTAATTCAGGAACTAGTGCAGTAAAAATGACTTTGCAATGTAAAAGTAGGTTTGGACAATCAGTAAATCCTGAAACTGTCAGAAATGTTTTAAGAAAATATAACTATCAAGGCAGAGTACCTCCAAGAAAGCATTATATCAGCAAAAAAAAAAAAAAAAAAAAAAAAAAAAGCAAATATACAAACTAAGTTGGCATTTGCTAAAATGTATGTAAAGCAGCTAACAAAATATTTGGAAAATATAATTTTTGTTGATGAAAGCAAATATAACTTTTTTCGGATCGGATGACAAGCAAAAAGTTTGGTGGAAATCAAATACAGCAATGCATGTCAAAAAGTTACGGCCTACTTTCAAATATGGAGGGGGTAACCAAATTGTCTAGGGTGGCATATCAAGCTCTGATGTCAGGAACTTGCATGTTATTGATGGTATAATGAATAAATATGTCTATCTCGACATTCTAAAGAAAAATTTAAGGCAAAGTATAAGGTAAAGAAATTTAAAGCAAGCTGGTATTTTCAGGACATTTTAAATTGTACCAAGATGATGATCCGAAACATACTGCAGAAATTTGTAAGTTATGGGTTCTCTATCAATGCCCTAGAGTTATTAAGTCTCCTGCACAAAGTCTATACTTTAATCCCATTGAACATGCGTGGGATTATTTGCAGCAAAAACTACATGAGCACCAAATTTCTATGAAGCAAGATTGAAGAAAATATTTGGTCGAAGAGTGGACCAAACTCGATAGATCGTTTTGCAAAAAATTGATCCAATCCATGCCAAATAGACTTCGCGAGGTCATAAAAAGTAAGGGTGGCCCAACAAGATATTAATTTATAAGTTTGAATTGTCTTTCCTAATTTATTGGGAAGTGTCCCAATACTTTTTTGAGCACGTTTTTCAACTCTATTTCTTTTATTATCAATTTTAACCATAATTGTATTAATGTATGAGTTGTTCAATTTATTATTTGTATTTACTAAAAATAAATTTATTTCTCTTTGGTTTCATTTGAATATTTACGTAAAGTATTATGATAAAAGTCTATGAATTGGTAGTGTGTCCCAATACCTTTTGAGTGACTATGTCGAGATTCAAATTTCATCCCATTTATGTGGTGTAAAAAGAGAAGTGGTACCAGCTCATGTGCCATCATCGTCACTTGGCCATGGTTGGAAATTGTGAGGATTATCGCAAAAAAGCCCTCAAGTAGCTGACTATTGCGATATATTAATATTCTCTAACTCACTGTAGCTACCCTATATTCGCAGGACGCGACTTCTTATAGAATAACGCATTGAATTATCCACTTTATTTCAATATCACTGGTTTAAAAGTTCGTGATCATAACGACGCCGGGATCTCAGCCCCCTATCAAACGATGAGGACTCTTCCAATTGCAATAAAAAATAGCATCAACCCATCATGATTTCATGATCATTAGCACTTCTCTACTGGGGTCACCAACTTAGCATGTAAGGTATCCGACTACAATCGGAATCGTCATTTTGCAAAAGTGCGTAAATAGATAAATATCATATTTACTGTCACTTAAAACGATTTTATCCGCGCATTTTAATTAAAAATTATCACAAAAATGACTTGAAAACAATATTTTAACAGAACATTAACATAGAATTTTGCGATATAATACTATTTTCATAATACATAGAATAAATACTATTTTGAAAATATACTCTTATGAAAAACGCTTTTATAATATTTTGCCTGTATATAGCTCAGACCTCTGTACAGAGCCTGAACTAAAATTTTTGAAAAATATATAACTTACAAGTGAATTTAACCGTTTTTTTAGCACAACGAAGGGAAGAAATTAAAAAAAAAACACCGCCGATAATTATTTCAGTTGGTAGTAACTCTGAAATAGTGTGAATCGTTTAAAAGTCCTAGTTCAGGCTTTCTGAAGAAGTCTTTACTTTATATACGCAAAATATTATTATTATAGAAGCATTTTTTCTTAAAAGAGAACGTTTTGAAAATAGGTCGTTCTAATTTTTTTACTGTCATAATGTCCTTAAAACAATTTTATGTTTGTATTCTAATCTAAGTGACACTAAATATCATGAAAATTATCCATTTCTACAATCACGGTTCCGAACGTAGTCTGATACCTTAAAAATATTTTCCGAAAAATATATTCTCTTATATTAAACCAACATATGGGTTTTCTATATTTTTAATTTTTGAAATAACTTATAAAATACATATCATGAAGAAATAGATTTTTAAGCCAATATTTTAAAATACAAGTATTCAAGACAAATTACTCGCAAGCATATATCGGTGCGTATTCCTTTCTGTTCTTTGTAGCAACATATATTTATATAGTTTTAATAAAAATTAATTTTAAAAGAACGAATCGTCATAGTGTTACAATGAGTATCAGTTACACACACATACAATGAAAGTTTAAAGTTCTTTTACAATACTTCCTGTAATCCGTTAACATGAGAAAATGTTCCAAACTATGGAATTCAAGTTTTGTCATCGGAGAATGATTAAGCAGCATTGAAAAATTAGTTATTCTGATCGATAACTATGCGGATTTCTTATCTGTATCTGTTAAATAGTTGATAAGAAATGAAGTATTCCTTATGATAAAAGCCATACAATTATTCAGTGATAACGACAAAGATTAAAGACAGCATTTATTATAAAAATATGTTCGGTAATTTACATTAGCAAATCTGTGTTCATATATAAACTTTTAATATGCAAAATTAAGAAATAGATAAAATATATGAATTTAGTAGCGCGTTACATAACCATCAAATATTTTCCTGTTGTGGTATATTTTCCTTTACTATTTAAATGTTTATATCAAAACATTCATGAATTTATTATCCTGTCTCAAAGAAATAGAAATTTGTAACAAAGATCAAAGATAAACGTCGATAGACATTTGAAAACCTGCATTTTTAATATTACTTTCAAAACTTTGTATTTAGAAGGAAAAAATTCTAACTCTAATCAAGATAAAACGATAGGCAACCTAATCACTAAAAATACATTTTAGTAAAAAAGTGGATTTGATTTACTTACGGATTATTTTTTGTTATTTCTTAAGTGATATACATGGATATATGCAACGAGAGCTGAAAATTCTAATCGATTTTTTTGCTTTCTATATAAAAAAAATATTTTTGGAGTCACCCTTAAAAGTATTGGAAGCTGAGGGTATTTCTGAGGACATATATGTTAAAGATTTAGCGTAACGCAACTTTCCCCATTCGGTTTGAAGGTGCGTCTTTACCCCAGTTACGTCAAGACTCGGAAGGTTATCTGAAACGTTAACCACTTCCAAGTACTTAGAATCGTTTGAAAAATCATTTTTAGACGTTTCGTGCAATTGACAGGATTTCTCAGGATGCGGTCCACTTGATAATGATTTTACAAAAACTGATTTTGTTCCTTCTTGAAAATGTTCTTTATGCGGGTCAATATTGAAAAAATGATTGTTTTTGCGAGATTCCTTGGTAAAACTTTTCATGGTGTACCCTGGTAAAACATCATCAGACAGCGGTGATGTCTTAGATCTCGCATATGATTGAGGCTGAATATATCTTTTTTGGGGTCGAATATGAAGATAACGCTCTCTAGCTGAAATTTTCATTCCTTTTTGTTTGTTAAGACTCCATGAACAGTCTGCTTGCAAGACTGGTATAACTTTTTACATGACATGCATGCTGAAGAGTTTTCAGTAACTTTTTTCCCTTGCTTAGCTTTAGAACACTTCATCTGCAACGGTTCAAAAATCTCGAACATGGTCAATAAGCGTCGACGTTTAGTTTCCCTTTTAGGACAGTCATGGAATATAACTCCTGGGAAATCCAGAAATCCTTCACCACACTTTAAACAATCAAACTCATTCTTACTGGATCCACTTTCACTAATAGAGGTCATCATATTCTTTTGAGACTCTCTCTTTTGGAACTCTTTCAATATTCTTTATTAGTCGATGATTTTTGTATATTATTTTAAGGTTAATTGAGATGGCGATTTTCTTCACAATATTAATGCATAAGTTCTCTAAATCTGTATTTTTTGTAGACCTTTTTTTATTCCATGAACATGATTGGAAAACAGTAAGATTGTTGGCAGTAATTGTGATATTTTATTCAATATTTCACGTCTACTATGTTGATTAATTCATCTTTTGAATAGTGCAACATTCTTCAGCTTATCGTTACATTTTTCTGTTTCATTTATCTATAATCCATCATTAACAGCCCAGCAATGCTTTATACATAGTTTAATTGAAATACTTAAGTGGTGGAGAATGTACTCGTAAATCGTTTCTCTTACACTTCAAAAATCGAGGCTGAATGATTAGATGTATGGACATCTAATTGTTCCTATTCTGAAACATCTTCCAGTTTGATAATTTCCGATTGGACAAGTGTATGACACCCTATTATGTGTCATTATCGATTGATTGACTGAAAGCATACGGATTTGAAGCATTGAGTGAAAACGAGAATGAGAGTTATATTCATTGTAAAGCTACATGGAGGCTTTTAGCGAAAAGCCACGCAATTTTAATTCTGGGTCAAGTGGTGAGGACGACACCTAAGGAGGTATTTTCCTTTCCAAGATACCAATGCTGCCGAATTTGAAGCAAATTTCCATTGTTGTATGGCTGAGGAATACTAGCGATTATGATAGTGGGGTGACGTGCATTGGTTCGAGATTAGTGCCGCTGAAGACCCGCCGTGTAGAAAGGCTTGCTGTACGATAAATTTATTGAGGTTCAAGCGCCCTCCCGTGTGTGTAGTATGGAAGTTAGGAGAGTGTCAGCTCAGATGTTGTTCTCGTTTCTTGATCGTCGTTCAAAACCACGAGGTCCTTCGCCAATAGCACGCATGTTGCTTTACAGTAAGACGTTATTATAACTCTCACTCACTCGTGCCTTTAAATTGTATTCAGAATATGATATGCACACATATATTACATCTATTTATTGCATGTTAAAAAAATTTAAGTAAAATATATTTAAAATCCTTTTGATTCTCAAATGATCCCATGAAAATAGTTATTTTAGTAATAAACTCAAAAAGAGGATCAATAACACTAAGTTTTTTTGAGAAAAGCATGGCATGTCACTAAAGAAAAATCAGAGCAGGACTGAGAGTAATATTTAAATAGAACTGTAAAGCCACACGATGGAAAAGGTGACGCATCTCGTAGTTTTGAACGACGGTCAAGTAACGAGAACCCCAACTAAGCTCCAAACTTCCACACTACACCAGTAGGAGGACATTGGAGCATCGACGTATTTCACGCACATCACCCCCCCTCTGTAGTGCTAGCCTTCACTGGTATTAGGCTCGGGTTCATAACATCCCACCACGTGTGCGTGATCTTGACCATTAGTTTACCATGGCCAAAGGAAGGATCAGAGAACATTTATTTAACAGTTAAGATTATTTGAAATTGAAAAGGGACCATGGAAACCTGAGCCTCGTTCAAATGACGAAGGCGACAACTATAGTGGCATCTCATCTCCTAAATATCACTCTGTACCTACTGGAGGGCTTTACGTTTTGACAAATTTATCAAGCATCAGCCCCTCTATGATCATTTTTTCTCAGCCTCTCTGGCGGAGCTCACTGGTACTAGGGTTCAAATTTATGACATCCTGACCACGAGTTTCTGTGCTTGAACGATTGGCTATCAAGATAAATAAAAATGAAACTTCGTACTGAACTTGATCATGTAATCAATAATCAAATACGTGTGGAGTACAATCTCAGATTGGGATTTCTTATAGAAGCCTTTTAAAACCACAAGGTTTCTACAATGTAGTTAGTGAACTTTTTTGACGGCAAAAATGTGGCAACGTAGTATACGGGCGGTCTTGGTCGCGAACTCGTGGTGAGAGTTATCGTGTCCCGGGTTCAAATCTTTGCTTCACTAAAGAACTGTCATGTAAAGGAGTGGATGCAGGTTCAATATATATATATATATATATATATATATATATATATATATATATATCCCTCCTTTTCGCTGAAGTGGAAGTTTGTAGCGTGAATCAGCTCTAATTCAATTTCGAGTTCAGGTTTCTTGTTACTTGTCCGTGGTTCAAAAGTACAAGGATCATTTCCAAAACCTCCTTGTTTCTTTAGAGGGCCACGTATATCCAAATGTGTGAGTGTGTAAATCAGTAGTGCAGAAACAGATACCCCGCAATTTCCAATTACATAATAGCAATGAAAGTAAAACATTTTAACAGAGAACTTCATGCATATTTTCTAACAAAATCTTACATATTTATATAATTTCAATATCGTTCTTGGCAAAGAGGTAATCTTTATTATAAGCCCTAAGACTTAAAATATATCAACAAAAAAAACCTTTTTTCCCAGAAGATATTTAAAAATTTTAGGGAATATCTATGAAAAATCAAATAACAGACGGTGCGAGGAATAAAAACGATTGGGAACACACTCGAAACTAAGGATTGCAATATAGAACAAAAAGTTCAATACCGGTATTTTTGTAGATCTTAATACCGGGAAACCGGTTTTAATAGCCGTAATAGAAATTTTACCTGACCGCTCATGCACCTCGGGGACCGAGGCCACGTATACTGAATTGGGCACTTTAAGTCTTGAACCTCATGGGCTATAGCGTCTCTGAGTTAAGTTTATAAGAAATTTTTGAAAAAGAAAGAAGACCACGTGTTTTCTTTTTTTTATTAGAGTGTAAATATTTCACAAAAAATATGTAACTCAAAAATTTTAACAGTATATAAAGAATCACGAAAAAGTATATAGAGAAACATCTTATTTGTTTAAATTACAAAGAATGTAAATGTCACTTTTCAGTCCAAGGTACTATTACAAATTTTTTAAATGTGTTCTTAAAAAACATAATGCAACGATTGTCCTGTATAAATTACAAATTCAATGTGACTAACAAACTCACGAATTTAAAAAAAAATATCGTAATAGTAAGCGCTTTTTTCACAACAACCTTGTTTTCAGATACGAATATCAGTCTACTAATCTTGCGCGCGTGCAGTATCATTCTGGGCTGAAAAAAAGATAATTTTGGGTCGCCTCTTTGGGTGACTCACATATTTCATCAATTCTCTTGATTGTACGATGCAGCTTTATTATCATGCTTTAATTATTTTCGCCCGTTAGGGTGACATAAAAATAAAAACGAAATCTAATTTGCCATGTTGGCAATCCCTGAACATACTGTGGAGACGATTTAAATAATTTCTAGTAAATACCGAAAAACCGGTATTTAAACTTGTAAATACCGGTATTACGAAATTAAACAAATGACTCAAAATACCGGTATTCGGTATCGCAATCCCTACTCGAAACACAAGCAAAATATTTGTCTCCCCAAGAGTTTTTCAGATATTAAATTTGCAGAAAAAAATCAGGAGCAATACTTGTAACTGTAAAAATGATTAAGAAAATATCCTTTTAGCCATAGAAAATGGGAATTGTTTTCGAAATAACCTGTTAAATATATCTGTACTTAATTTCAGTGCAGATCATTCTTATACAACTTTCTTAAAAAACAGTAGATACTCAATAAGTACCCAGAGTTTTCTTATAGTAGCAGAAATATATTGATAATTATTAAAATAACACATACATATAAATACAATGATACAAACAATTGAGGATACGCCTTACTTTTACTTGATAAATCCAACTTTCAATCGAAATAACACATTAACTAGAAGTGCAAACGTGTTTTTATTTTCACACCTAACAAAAGGGTTAATTTACAGTAACAGTAACGAAAATAAGCAAAAAAATATCTAAAATTAAAAATTTCACAAGTATTTGATATAAACATAGGCAGAATTTTAGTTAAAAAAATTGAGGATACACCAATAAAATTTGTGACATCACATACAAAGACAGTGTCAATATCTGGTTGCATGTCCTTTGGCTTTTGTAATGTCCTACAAACGTCTTGGCACAAATTTGACCAATTTTTTGGTGGTATCTGGAGATATTTTATCCCACTCTTCTTGTAACAATTGCTTTAAATGGGGTTTGTTCCTAATTTGGTGTTTTTGGATGGCTATTTCGAGTGTGGCCCACAAATTTTCTATGACATTGATGTCAGGGGACTGTGGTGGTGTGTGCAATTGCCGTTTATAATGAAAAAAACACCACATTTTGACATTATGTGCCGCATGTTTGGGGTCGTTGTCTTGCTGGAAAATAAAATTTCCATCTAAACCCAATTTTTTTGCACTTTCTTTAAGATTGTTGTTGTGTATATCTATATAAAGCTTATGATCCATTATGCCATCTATAAAAACTAAATTTCCTACCGCATTTGAAGCCATACAACCCCAGACCATGACAGAGCTACCACCATGTTTAACTGTTGGACGTAAATTTTTCGGATCCAAAGCGATGTTCGGCTTTGTCCAAACGGTGCGACGGCGATAACTTCCAAAAATGTTGAATTTTATTTCGTCACTAAATATAACTTTCCTCCAAAAGTTATCTGTCTTCAATTGATGAGTTTTTGCAAACTCCAAACGCTTTTTCTGATTTTGTAAGCTTATAAAAGGTTTCTTTATAGCTACTCGACTGTTATATCCAGCATGTCTAATAACATTTCTCACAGTTTTAGCACTTACACTTCTGCCCATTATTCGAAAAGTTTCTGCAGCTAGTTTGACGGCACTTAGTTTAGGATCAATCTTGATATCTTTCAAAACTTTCCTTTTGGTTACTTCACTCAGAATACTTTTCCTTCATCTTCCACTTTTACTTTCAATTAATCCATCGTTTTTAAATCTTCCAATGATTTTCTGGCCACACGAGTGGCTTCTACCGACAATTTTAGCTATTTCACGATAAGATTTTCCTTTCTTAAATAACCTTAATATAATTTTTCTTACATCAATACTGGTCTCTCTCCTAGGACCCATTTTTCATTGAAAATTGCGATTTTAAATTCACCTAACCAACTTCAAAAAACAAAAGTAGCAGTCGAAAAAGTTTAAGATAAATTTTCCAAACTTAGGCTATTGTAGTAGCAAGCAGAAAAAAAATTAGTCGTAGTTAAACAAACATTTCTCTCTCTCATTGGTGTATCCTCAATTTTTTGAGCTAAAGATCTACCTATGTTTATTTCAAATACTTGTGAAATTTTTAATTTCGGACATTTTTTGTTGATTTTTGTAATTTTTACTGTAAATTAACCCTTTTGTTACGCGTGAAAATAAAAACACGTTTGCACTTCTAGTTAATGTGTTATTTCGATTGAAAGTTGGATTTATCAAGTAAAAGTAAGGTGTATCCTCAATTGTTTTTTACCACTGCGTGTATATAACTTTGAAGATATAATATCTTTAATTGCATCTTATCCCTCATGAATCAATCAACAACCGTAGAAGCTTTAATTGATGTATTTTATTTTTCTTTCTAACATTCGATTTTATTTTAAATGATCTTGGAGAACACAAAAAACTTGACACGCAGCACAAAAATTAAATTAGCACCGACGAAATTATGCAGATATCTGGAAAATAACTAACTATAAATAATGATCATGATGTCTTATCCATGACGAGTCCAAATCAGGTAGTACCATGGGCCCAGATGTCTGTTCTGGCAATCTATGCAATATTGTACACTTAGATATTTGTTGATGAAAAGAGGACCCCTATTTTTTGCAGAGCAGCAAGAATGTATGAGCAGTTGTTAGCTTTGTATCTAAACAGTTATCACTATTCATATGTCTTCTACCATCCATATCAAACTTCATTTCTCTGTAATGACATATTATTATCACTAACGGAAAATCGACAACTATTTTAAATTGTGGGACGTAATTGCCGGAGAGACTGAATTGTTTGAAGAAAAATACAAGTGGTCTGCTTTCCACTTTTTGTTCTGTATACATATGTGAACAAATTTTTCTTTCAAATTG
Organism: Trichonephila clavipes; assembly: GCA_019973935.1. Classification (NCBI taxonomy): domain Eukaryota; kingdom Metazoa; phylum Arthropoda; class Arachnida; order Araneae; family Nephilidae; genus Trichonephila; species Trichonephila clavipes. The sequence continues at coordinate 200,197 of BMAU01021212.1, read as the reverse complement.
AAAGTATTTTGAGTCTGCAAGGGAAGTTAATTAACAAATGAATATTCAGAATCACAAGTCGTGTTGCAAGTCACAGATACTACTTTTGATTAAGCGATAATAAATAGAGTGGTCTATACATACAAGGTTCGGTTTAAAGTTTTGTTTTTTCCTTTAACATTGCAGAAATACTTAAATTTGTAGATTTCTTATATTAATATAAATATGTTCAAAAATTCGCAATATTTAATATATGTGCGATTTTAATTAGCAATGATAAAGATATACATAAGGTCATTTGCACTATATGAAAACGATTTTGTAATTAATTTGCTCCTCTGCATTTTGAGATAAATCTTTGGCAACTTCAGAATAATCGTCTATGTAATGTAAAATAAAATATTTTAAAAATGGCTTCTAAGAATGATATACGGCTTAATTAATCACGCTTTCCAACGAGAAATATTCGTATCAACAAATTAAACAGTGTGGTGAACAAATCTCGTTTATTACATTTCAATCAAAATAATTAAAACATTAAATTTGAAAGGGGGAGAAGGCAACTTGCAGAGAGAGTAAAGGTGAATGAGTTATGAGTTAATATTAACGTCGCACTGTTCAGCTACACGAGGGCTTTTGGCGACGGACCACGTAATTTTGAACCATGGTCAAGTGACGTGGACGACACCTGAGCTTGCACCCCCCTCTCCTAACTACCACACCACACCAACGGGAGGACGTTTCAGCTCTCGACAGATTTAACGTGCATCGCTTCCGCCCTACACGGCGGGTCTTTGGTGGTACTGGGATCAAACTCATGACATGCCTGCCATGGTTGGATACCTTAACCACTGGGCTACCGCAGCCCGAGTAAAGGTGAAAAAAAGGACCACAAAACTTCCTCCTAAGATTGTTCAAACGCAGGCAATTATCAAGAAAGTGATGTTTCTCATTTTAAAGAAATCCGCCGACTCAAAGAGAGAGAGAGAGAAAGATTCATTGGATTGAAAAAAGAAATACGTCCCGGAACTGTAATTAAAGTCAATCAAAAGAATTTAAAGTTAAAATAGCTATTTAAACCTAAAGTTCGCCTCCTTTTTTCAAACATATTGCTAAATGATAAACCGATTGTAGAAAATTATGGAAAAAACACCCTGCTAAAGATGGAAGAATGAGTGAGTGAATATTAACGTCACAATGTTCAGCTACTCCAGGGCTTATCGCGACGGACCTAGTAATTTTAAGCCATGGTCAAGTGACGAAAAGGACACCTGAACTGGCACTTCATCTCCTAATTACCACACCACGTTAACAGGAGGACGCTTGAGCGCTCAACAGATGTAACGTGCACCGCACCTCTACACGGTGGGTCTTCATCGGTACTAGGTTCGAACGCATGACACGCCTACTACGAGTGCGATACCTTGACCACTAGGCTATTGCAATCACAAGAATCTTGTGATAACTCTTGATGAGGTATGACCACATTTAAATGACAATAGTAAAAGTTCAATTTTCTATTGCTCAACTGACGGGAATGACTTCGAAATGGCTTCGTCGGGGTACATTAAAGTTCCCAGAATGATTCCTGATAGTTGTAGGATTTTTTAACTATAGCAAATTAAAAATCAAAAAGTCTCAAGTAATGCCATAAATAATTCATTCTATTATTAGCAGAATATTTTGGAATCAATTTTCAAAGAAGAAATTCCAACTATATATGAAAAGAACATTGATAAAGTTAAGCTTCGTATGAACAAAGTCACTAGTCACACGTCTAAGTAAACTGCCGTTTATTTGGCAAAAAAAAAAAAAAAAAAAAAGAATCAGAAACATGAATAAAATTTATCCCATTTTGATGAATAAGTGTAACATTACTCTACGTTTTTGATGCGATTTTGTGCTTTCGTGAATTATTAAAACGAGCCTTAAGAATGCGGCACCCAAGAACACTGAACGGACATTGATAAACGGTTTAAGGTGAATGTAGTAAAATTTGCTTGGGAGTACAGAGAAAAATATACTTTCATGAAATATTTCAAGCTAGAACTATTGTCAAGAATCATGGCTATCGCATAGAATTCAATTTCTACAAAAATACTTTTTATATATTAATAAAATATAACTATCAAAATCCTTTCCACAAAATGCGAATGACCTTTTGTAGATACGTTTTATATTAATCAATGTATTTAAATGATACATAGGCCGCGGTAGCCGAGTGGTATAGGTATCGGATCGTGGCTTGCCTTGTCACGAGTTCGAGCCCAATACCACTAAAGACCCATCGTGTAGGGCAGCGATGCACGTTAAATCTGTCGAGAGCTGAAACGCCCTCCCGTTGGTGTGGTGTGGTAGTTAGGAGAGGGGGTGCCAGCTCATGTGTGGTCCACGTCACTTGACCATGGTTCAGAATTACGTGGTCCGTCGCCAAAATCCCTCGTGTAGCTGAACAGTGCGACGTTAATATTCAATCAATCATTTAAATGATACATAATCATTAACTTAACTCAGAGGCGTGACAGCCCCTAAGGGCCAAGACCTCCTGTGCCCAACCCAATATACGCGACCTTAGACCCTGTGGTGCATGAGCAGATGTTCCTCTCAGGTGGTCAGTATGACGAGAAACCCCCAGTATTAAGTTCCCAAGCACGCTTGGTACTCATTTATCGACCCACTGAAGGGATGAAAGGCAGAGCCAACCTTGTCCAGCCTGGGGATTAACCTCGAACCTGTGGCGTTGAAGCGCGACATAATTATTACCTAACAAAAATAAATCTTTATTGTTGACCTCTATCCCTTATCTCTGCATGCATTGCACGATAATCGAATTGTTTGAAGTATTTCCTACTGCGAGGCACCCTAAATCATATGGGTAGACTGGTTTAGCACGCCACAAATACGAGATCACCGACCTCTGTACTATTAGTTCAACCTATTTTGCCATGTCAAAAGACGTCACCAAATGCTGACATCGTATGCGCAGACAAGTTTGTGGTTTGTATATATATTAACGAGAAAAATTATCACTATCGTCTACATATTGCGATATTTGTCGAAGTATTTTCATTTGATGGATTTACTTACGGTGTAAGACATAAATAGTCTGATTGATTGATTGAATATTAACGCCACACTGTTGAGCTACGAGGGATTTTGGTGACGCACCACGTAATTTTGAACTATGCTCAAGTGACATGGACGACACTTGAGATGGCACTCCTTTCTCTTAACTACCACACCCCACCAAGGGGCATAAATAGCCTGAACAGAAATAAAAACCGAAAGGTTTGATTAAAATGTAACTTTAAAAAACCTATTTGCAAAACGAGCTACAATGTCCATTTGAGTACCATTTATAGACTCCTCACTCGTAATTTTCTTTTTTAGAGATCCCATTTTCCCATGGGGAAAATCCAATTTTTTTATCAAAATCGAGCCGAAGAAGTTTTTTTTTTGCAACCTTCAACAATATCCTCTCACTTATACTATTCTATTTCATAATCAAGTAATTCTAAGTAACTTGGTTCAATTTTGTTCAAAACTAGGATAGAAGGAAATTCTCACATGAGTTTAGAAAACTAGATGTGCAGAAATAAAATAAATTATGGTTACTTCTCATCTCTGAAAATCGTGAGTGGGTGAGTGAATATTAACATCGCACTGTTCATCTACACGAGGGCTTTGGGCGACGGACCTTGTCATTTTGCACCATGGTCAAGTGACGAAGACGACACCGATTTTACACCTCCCTCTCCTAACTACCACACCACATCAATGTGAGAACGTTTGAGCTCTCGACAGATTTAACGTGCATCACTCCCCTACACGGCGGGTCTTTGGTGTAACTGGTGTCAAACTCATGACATGCCTGCCATGATCAGATATCTTGACCATTGGGCTACCGTAGCCCTCTGAAAATCGTGAGTAGATTCACTGGCGGGATCAAAGCGCTGTAGCAGAACAACGTGTGTTCAATATTTGCATTGCATCTTTAGTTTCTTATACTTTGTGTACTTCACAGCGTAAGCTTTCAAGATAAAATTACTATTTTATGTATACATATTATGTTATAATTATTTATTTATGCCTCTATTTTCCTTTGATTCAGTACTGCAGGATATAACCAGCGAATTTCGTAACTTCGAGCTTCAGTGGAATATGTTAGCAATGCTTCGCTAGATATGTCACTCCCATACTATCCACGCTACATGGAAACGTATTCTTCAATTATTTGTTTGTTAAGGTCTTTTTTTATAACTGTTGGTTGGGAATCGTATAGATTTAGGTTCTTGCGTATTACACCAATTAAAAAAAAAAACTCGCTAAAAAACTTTTATGTTATTTTGTTTGAACAGATGTGGGAACGCTTTTCCACTATTCACTGTATATCGCGTCATTTAGCGAGGTTTTTTGTTGTGACGAAATTGGTCAACGATATAATACACAAGTACTTAATTTTAAAACCATATGAAATAACAAAAACGATGCGGGAGCTAGTATTTTTTTTTTTTTTCAAAATTACACACCGCATCAACGTGAGAAATTTGAATGTTGACATATTTCAACCACCTAATCTCTACTTGGAGATTCTTTAATGCAGTGCTTCCCAAACTGAATATTTGCGACGATTTTCAGTTATAATTTTCTTTGCGCCCCCCTCTCCATGCAAACAGTAACAATGTATTGAATTCAATAATAATGTACTTTGACGTTTAGCTGCAATACAACTTTAATTATAAACCGTACAAAATAAGTGTTAATTTTTTTTATATATGTCAAGCCCATGGGCTCACTGGTAATTATTTTAAATTGTTCTTAACTTAATATTATTAAATTAATTATCAAATTCGTTGTGCAGTACTGATACATTTATAAATATATCAGCATAAATGCGTTTTATTTTATTTTGTCAGAATGTGTTTTGCTTTTCTTTTTTAGTAAATTCATATCTTTAAATGTTTTATTTTCGGCTTTTCGATATGCTTACGCCCCCTCGTTAAGTTATCATGCTCCCTCATGGGGGTGCTCCCCACAGTTAAAAATGCTTCCTTAATGACATGATTTGAATCTAAAGTGGCGGCAAAAAGTCCTGAAAACACTCATTTGTTTGCGTAATTTTTGTGTTTGACTTCATTTTTCGTTATGAAATTATCACCCTATCTTAAATATTGTTATTGATTTTAATGTATTTTTTCTTGCTGATTTCAAATCTGTTTGTAGATTTTATCTAAAGTAAATAGTTTTATTGATATATTGAAAAAATCTTGACAACAAAGCACAATGTCAATGTAAGAATGAGTGAGTGTGTTTTCCACCAATGAAATGCTCCGTTATTTCAACCAATCAGAGAGCAGTAGCGATAAAGGGTTGAAAGAAAAAGGTGAAACGTGGTTTATTAATTGAAGGAAGTTGTGTGCTTGTGGAAAATAGTGTATTGAAAGCAATTTGAAGTGCATTTGTGGAAAATATTGAAATTATGGCTAAATTTTCATATCTTCCTGAGAATAAAAGGTACACAATAATACATTTGAAGGATGGAGGTTATTCTATGCGCCAAATTGCTGCTAAAGTACCATGTGACCTTTCTACTGTTGTGAGAACTTTGAAACGATTTTCTGAAACAAATTTTATTGCGGACAGGAGGCGATCGGGACAAGACAGGTTATTGCAGAGAATTTCACTTTCAAACAGAAAGCTTAATTCCTCGTAAATTTTGGGGGCTGCGGTAGCCCAGTGGTTAAGGTATCCAACCATGGCAGGCATGTCATGAGTTCGATCCCAGTACCACTAAAGACCCGCCGTGTAGGGCAGCGATGCACGTTAAATCTGTCGAGAGCTGAAACGTCCTCCCGTTGGTGTGGTGTGGTAGTTAGGAGAGGGGTGCCAGCTTGTCGTCCACGTCACTTGGTTCAAAATTACGTGGTCCGTCGCCAAAAGCCCTCGTGTAGCTGAACAGTGCGACGTTAATATTAACTAACTAACTAACTAACTCGTAAATTTTGAAACAATGGACTTTGACATCAAATGTGAGTGTGTGCCCAAGAACTGTTAGAGGAAGACTGCTGGAAATTGGGTTACGAGGCTGTAAAGCACGCCAAAAACCATTACTGGCTGAATTTCAACGCAAGAGGTGATTGACGTGGGCAAGGGGGAACATTCATTATGGTCTACTAACCCTCTAACTGGATATCTTCCTCCTGAAAAGTTATTCCGAAAGCGTTTAACTCTTATTTTTCGATTCCCTTCAAAAAGGCAACATACTTCTTTCCTTTCCCCCTTTTAGAACTTGGGAGGTCGAACGGGGACAATTTTACGACCCAGTTCGGTCGCTTTGTAAAGTAAGAACCAAGAGATCAATCGTTTACAGCTAGCTGTTAAGTTGCCTTGGGCAATCTTCTTTGAAAGCGTAGTGGAATTCGGTGTTTCTTTCTCCTATATGTTCAGTCACAGTAAAATTAGAACGAAATGAAAGGTAAAAAAAAGAGGAAAAAATGAAATAAATAGTATGTTAGAAGTTGAAAAATAATTATATTTTCTTCAAAGAAAATTTATTTTTCTGTAATTTTTTAAAAATATAAAAATATATATATATATATATATTTTTTGGTATTGCGATTAGAACCAGAAAAAGCATCCTGTACTCATTTTTGTATATGAGAGTAAGAAAACGCGCTCACTTTCCTGTTTTTTAAAAAAGTAATGAGGTAAAATGAGCAAAGGCCCAATCTCATTTTTAAACAATAACACAATAAATATTACATACGATGATTATATTTATGAAATAAAACCGATCTTTCTCTATTCAGTTATATTTTTCATTTAAAATAGAATAAAAAAGGATTTCAATACTTTTATTTTATTTTGATTAAAATCATATAAATGTTATTTTTATGTTAACTGAATATTTTTTGGAAAAAATTTAAATTTTCCTTCCTAGTGTTCTCTTTTCGAACTTCTTGTATTAAATAAAAATTTCTTTTCTACATCGGCATTTGTGATGGACATAACACATATTCAGTCAATAATTTTTAATTTTAATGGGGGATATACTTCTTCTCAAATGCGCATGACAGTACTTCTAACCATTTTCTACTCAAGTTAAATTTCTTATCTTTCTGTTTCTTTATTACAAGGAAAAATGTCACACATCGATAACTACATTTTCACACAATTCAATCATTACAAATTCTATTGTGAGAAAAGTTCTCCTAATTAATTTTGTCTTTCAAAACAGTACACTTAAAACAATTTTGTTCAGGAAGTTAACCGACTGTTCCACAAATGTATTCATACCAAATTTTAAAAACAAATTGAACACTTGAAAATGTATCCTGCATTAAATTTTTCAGTATACACAAATATTTCCTGCTGTAGGGAAGATATAGTATGAGATATGTGGTGTGCGGTTGTGAAAGAATGTTTTCGTACGTGTAGACTATTTTTGAAAATTTAAATATCACTGAAGCTGATCATATAACTGCAAATGAGCCTTAGTTTAATGTGTGCTGGTATCAAAGTAAAACACTTTACAATATTAAACAGCCTATGGGTTTATACTCAACATCAAACTATTCGCAAAATGGCTTACAACTTCTATTCAAATTGTAAAGAAACTGAAATATATAAATATATCTTACTGCAGTCAAAAATATTCATAATATGTAAATATCCTATTCCTCCACTTATTTCAGTACATTTTAAAAACTGTAGCTGAATGCAATTTTTTATATTTATAAATGAGGCTTAAAAGCTCACACAGTCGTAAAAATGTCTTTATCATTTTTAAATATACTACTATAAATATGGATTGTAAATCAGTTGTAAAATCCTAAAAGCTTTTAGAGGAGCTAAAAACATGTAATTTTGGGGATTGATAAAATGTTTAATATAATACACAAATATACATGTTATTATGCAAATACATTTGAAAAATCAAACTTCCTTCTGAAATAAACGTAATTGAAAGAAAAGTGTTTATTTGCAAATGAGTGGAAATACATGTTTATCTAAGGGGTATCCCCAAAGTGAGGTAATCCTCAAACTTAAGACTCAAACTCAGTGGCACAACAATCCATGAGGGCCAGGAACTACTGTGCCCATCATAATACACGTGACAATTGGACGCTGAGGTGCATGAACAGATGTCCCGATTTGGTGTTCTGTCTGAAGAGAGGCCTTCAGTGTTTAAGACCCGAAGCAAGCATGGTACTCATTTATCGACCCAATGTAGCGGGGATGAAAGGAAGAGTCGACCTTGCGCAGCCCGTTAATAGAACCCCAGACCTGTGGTGTGGAAGCCCTATTTACTACTATTCGATCCTATTCAGTGAAAAATAAAATTTAATGTTAGAATCTTATATAAATTCCTAATAAATGAGGGAGTCCAAACTTTTTTTTTCATGTATACTGTTTAGACGGAAATGGTTACTTATGAACATTTCACAAGTTGCATAAAATAAAATTAACCGTTATAGTTTACATAAATTTTTAAGGGTACAAAATGTGTTTTTCGGCTGCTCTAATTAATTTTAAAAAGAATACGGTTACGAAAAAGTAGTACAAATCTATCTAAAGTAGGGTTGGTTACCTTAGATATTGTCGAACACAACAATGTATTGGAAGCCAATTCCACAATTCGTTGTTATAAAAATGTATGGAACATTACAAGATTTATTTTTGCATTTGTAATTTATATATATATATATATATATATATAATTTTTCCTGGGAGCTTTTAAAGCTACAGCGGCATCCATCAAAACCGCGGTTCTCTCTCTGTTTTTCCAGATCGCCCTTGACTAAGCCGGCTCTGCCATATTAAGTGAAAATGCCGGATTTTGTTTGTCAAGATCATTTTATAGCAGACTGCATTTTCATGTATTTTAGATGGTCGTTTTTATATTTTCTACATCAATATCTTAATGTCTGAATTTAAAATTACATAAAATTCTTGACATTCGCATCAATGACCATGATAATTTTTATTAGTATATGAATGTGTCATCAAACGATTACATGACTAATATTAACACATTATTTTAACCATTTAATTAATATAATTTTATTCCTACGCTTTAGCTGCTTTTTCAGTTTTGCTTCTATGTAAGTATTTATTGTAATTGTATATTCATCAATTTTTTTAGTATATTATTTGCTCTTAGCCTGCGGTTTTCAACTAAATTGTATGAAATCTTCGAAATATATTAAAAGATACCAAAGAAGCTATATAATAAAATTTGAAATTTTTATTATACTCAAACAATTGCTAAAACTTCAAAATAATTTTTAACTGAGCGATGCATTTTTTTTCGAAATTTCAAAGGAATTTCTAACAGAATTTCTAGCTTTATAAGGTCGAGATTTCCAAAAATATCCAGATTTTAATTACTTATTCAGTTAGCCTTTAAAAAAGATAAATGTTGAGGTATTTTGTATAAATATATATTTTTGAACAATATATAATTCGAATGTTTTTCAATAGCTCGAATTTAAAATTGATTTTTATGTTTATTTATATGCATAAATGTCTACTGTAAATGTTTCCGTATATTTTTGATTACCATTTATTCAAACATTCAAGTTATAAAAAAAAATGTGTGAAAATCTTCATTCATGTTGTTTTTGATGTAAACTGAAGTTCAAGCACTTAAAATTCAAATATAATTCGGTGCATTTTAACAATATATAACCAGGCACACACTGTACTTAAACTTCCCTGAACCCTTAGGCTTTGAAATCTAAAAAAAACAACTAATAAATCTTAATTAGTTTTTTTTTTTCGTTATTATTTTTATCAAAGTGTAAGAAAATGTTTCAAATGATTTGATGAAGTTTAAATTTATTCATTTTTAGTGGTTGGAAAATTGAAAAGGTTCCAAATTTTAAAGAGTTTGGTGTTTTATTAATTTTGTCGGTATCTTATAATAAAATAATCATGTTTCAAAAACTGAAAGATTTGATTAAAATAAGAAAAATGAAGCGAAAGAATATACTTAAAAAAGATAATTTGTCTAACTATATAAAATAGCAGATTGCCCTGACACGCCCCAACTTGTTACAGTTTGAAATTAATATGAAACTAAAAGGGAATTGTAACATATTTTACTTATGCGTTGGGACTTTTGGAAACTTAAAATACAAGCTAGCAAACAAACACTTCTTGGGGGCTAAAGAAATTTCTCCCCGATTTTTTACGATTGCCTTAGGGTCAAAACACGGGGTTCCCTGCGAGCCATAAAACTCCTGCTGTGTTGCTTCCTCCGTCCATCATTATCTTTCAAGATGTTAAACCTTAAAAGGGGGAAAGGATTTCAGAAAAGTGCGGCTAATCCGCTTTTGAAAACGTTACTTGAAGGCAGAAAAAGCCGTACCGTCCATTTTCGAAGCATCTTTACACTGACGGAATTTTCCGTGCTATTCGGTTAGAGGGTTAAAGACTGGGGAAAGGTAATATTTAGTGACTAGAGTCAGTTTTATATTTCTCGCAACCAAAGTAGTGCCTATGTAAAACGACGCACTCATGAGGAATTCAGCCCTCAGTGTCTGAAGCCCACAGTAAAGTAACCGACAAAAGTGATGGTATGGGGTTGCATGTCTTCTCATAGTGTTGGAAGACTTCACATCGTTAGCGGAACAGTGAAAGCCATAGATTACATTGAAATACTACAAAATAAATTGCTACCAACTGCGTGAGATCTTTTGAGAATCAGTCATGAATTTTTCAGGAGGATAACGCCCCTTGTTATCGTGCAAAGGTAATCCAGAAATGGTTGAAAGACCATACTGTGATTAGAATGAACTGGCTAGGACACTATCCCGATCTTAATCCGAAAGCCAACTTATGGTTTAAAATTGGTTATGAAATTTCAAAGAAAAAACCTTCAAAAAAAAAGGAATTAATTGAAGCTTTAATATTTTCCTTCAACCATATTGTCACGAAAGATATTCTTTTGAAATTTTCTGCATTCCGTGCCAAAAGATGTAGATTCGTAATTAAAGCAAACGGCTGGCCCATAAAATATTGATTTTCTAACATGTGACAATATAATTTTCAAAATGCTTATTAAATATACCGTATTTGTCAATTTTCGTGTTATTTTTCTTTGCATATTTTGTTATTCTATATTGTTTTATTCTGCACATATTTCACATTGTGTTAAGGCAGCTTTACTACAAAAATTATTTAATCAATAAGAAACTAGTAGTACTTTTGAAATCAGCACATAAAAATTACATTAAAATCAATAACAATATTTAAGATATTGCGATATAATTTCAAAAAATGAAGTCAAACACACAAATTACGCTAAAAATTGAGTGTGTTCAGGACTTTTGCCACCACTGTACAATTTTACAGAAACAAACCCACAACCCCCATGAGTTCGCTTTAAACCCCATCGCCATTAGAGCCCTGAAGTGAAAAAAAAGAGTTGCACAATTCTATGTATTACACAGATTTTCTATCAGGGATATACATCGTAATTTTGAGTGATGAGTGAAGATTAACGTCGCACTGTTCAGCTACACGAGGGCTTTTGGCGAACCACGAATTTTGAACCATGGTCAAGTGACGTGGACGACACCTGGACAACATTTCAGCTCTCGACAGATTTAGCGTGCATCGCTGACAACTCTTTAGTGGTACTGGGCTCGAACTCGTGACAAAGCCAGCCACGATACCATACCACTCGGCTACCGCGGCCATCGTAATTTTGAACCTCGATCGAAACAACATTTGAGCTGACAACTCTCTAAGATTTTATGATTTTGATCTCGAAATATTTCCCTCTAAGTGGTGAATCAACAGTAACATTAGGTCTTGAACCCTCGACACGCCAGGCATGAGTTCGTGATCAAGTGATTGATTATTAACGTCGCACTGTTTAGCTACACGAGGGCTTTTGGCGACGGACCACGTAATTTTGAACCATGATCAAGTGATGTGGACGACACCTGAGCTGGCACTCCCTCTCTAACTACCACACCAACCAAAGGGAGGACGTTTCAGCTCTCGACAGATTTAACGTGCATCGCTACCCTACACGGCGGGTCTTTAGTGATACTGGGCTCGAATTCGTGACAAGACAAGCCACGGTCCGATACCTATACCACTCGGCTACTGCGGCCATGTTCGTGATCAAAGCATTAGGCTAACGTATCCCTGCGAAGTTATTGTAATTCTAGTTTTCTGGTAGCCATCATGTAACATGAAAGCCTTTATTGATAAGAAATGATAATTCACAATAAAAAACAGTATAGTTATAACAATAAAAGCTGACAAAAAATACTGAAAAGACGCAATTAAGAACAAAACAACATTTATTAAAAAAGAAACATTTAAAAATCAACATTTCGTCCATATAGAGCTACTTAAATGCAATGTTAGATTATAAAAAAAAATGCATAAAACAAGTAGATATGATTTAATCATTTTTAGGTTTTGTGTTATTTGTAGTAAAGTCAAAAATGTATTCGAAACTTTTTATTGAAGTTTATTAACTATAAAAAGTACTAAATTCCTGAACACTATCTTTTGAAAATTCGGAACATGCTGAAAAATACATACCATAAACTATCATTTTAGAGTTTTAAAGGACTATGCAAATTTTTCGATATTTTATGTATGTTTTCATTACATTATTCTAGTATTTAATTGATTAGTTTAGCTAAACATTGTGATTTGTATACACGCATTAAATGCTAAGACTTTGTTATATAGCAGCTGTGAAACTATTTTTGCACACGGTATTAAATTTCTGTTGATACTGAAACTATATTTTAAGCTATTATCTGTATAATAATTTTTTTTAAAAATGCTTCAAAATATTGTATAGGAGAAAATACAATGTGGTTACTTAATTTAAGCACATGTTAATTACACATTTACCATCATACATTTTTATGAAATATACAAAGTAATGCTTTCATGGTGTCACAAAAAGTTTTTACAATCACAGAATGCATTTAGAAATATGTAAAAAAATAAGCAATTCCTTAGTGTTATCACATTTCTGTCATATTTATAATAATTAAAAATTTAGTCATATCGAATCAAGTAAAATGCAGACATGCAATTAATTCTTTAAGATATTAAATTCCTTCATTTAAAATTTAAGTATGCAACCATTTCATTTCTCCTTCAACTTTAAAAAAATCCATCATCTCAAAAATAATCGAATATAATGCTTGAAATCTTTCAATGCATGCAAAAACCAAAAACAATTACTTATAGATTAATTGAAGAACCTCAAGGAAACAATGAATTTGGCATCTCCGTTTTTTAAATGATTTAATAGGGTAATTTTTTTTTAAAATCACGGACAATGTTATAAAAACGGAATACTTTTTTATACACCCCAGACTTTGCATGGAATATAATTTTAAAAATACTATGTACAAAATAGTAAAGTACCTTGTTATAAAATATAAGTTCATTCCCCTTCTGTACCTCTGTTTTTTTTGTAATTTATTATATTAAAGCTCTTTCAATGAGATAATGATCTTCTCTTCTGTTTCTTGATCTTCCCTGGTGTTTTATTCTTAGACATATTAGGCGAACCCTTTTTGGGTGTAGAAAAAGATAAACATACCGCACAACTTTCTTTTGCCCTTTCCTTAGTTTCAGGAGATCTCTTTTTATCTGAAATGTTCGGATTTTTAGGCGAATGAGAAGCATCTACAGTTTCCGGATTCACGGAGCTTCCTGAAGAATCCTCATTATGGGCTCTTAAGGAAGGAGATAATTTTTTGGCGTCCCAAATGACAAATATTTACTTTCTCCAGATTCAGTTTCCAGAGTTAATTTCTCCTCGGAAATACTGGAACATAAAGGCGATAGTGAAGGATTCATTTTTACCAATTCCTTGGAATTTATCGAGTCTTTTGAAAAGGTTTTGAATGACGACGACTTTTGAATATCTTTATGACATGCCTCATCATGATATTTTTTGATCCATTTCTTTCTGGGACTTATTCCATCCCCTGAACTAGGACTCAAAGGTGATTGTGAGTGGCGTGATGCCCCTGGGAATTTGAAAAATATCGAAGAATCATAAGACGGAGAGGAGTTTTTCGGAGATTTTATGACGTTGACTTTTACCAATCCCGGATAATTGTCAGATCTTTCTCCTTCCATCTGCGTAAACTTCTTTTTAGGTGAAATTTCAGATAACGTTGTATCAATGACGCTTTTTGAAGAATCCTTATTTGACTTTTTGAAAGGGGATACAGGTTTTGGTGAAGACTTCGGAGAATCATATTTTTCAGATTCGATTTCAGGAAAACTTGTTTTAATTGTAGCATCATATAAATAAGGTGATTGAAAAATATTTACGGATGCCGGGTTCTGTACCTTTACTGGTGAAAAAGAGAAGGATTTGGGGTAGTTTTTATGAGATGTTTGGAAAATTAGGGGTATTGGATTCATTACACTTCCTGAAGAATCAGCAATGATTTCATCTTTATAATACCGAGGGAACTGAGAAAAATTATTCATGGCTCCCGGAATCATTCTGTTTGTTGAGGAATCAATAAAAGTTTCAGTGTCGTTTATCTGTGATGATTGAAAAAGATTTACGGGAGCTGGATTCAATAAATTCCCTGAAGAATCAGTAAAGGTTTCAGTGTTATATAACAAAGGTGATTGAGCAAGATCTATGGCCACTGGAATCACTACATTTCCTGTGGAATCAGTGCAAGTTTCAATGCTGTGTATCCAAGGTGATTGGTCAATATTTATGGCGGTTGGAATTCTTACACATCCTGAGGGATCAGAAAGCATTTCAGTGCTACACTTCTGATTCGATTGATAGAGATTTACTTGCATCGGACCCATTAGACTTCTTAATGAATCACCCGTTTCAATATGGGAAGATGGAAAAGATTGTGGATGTGTCCCATGTGTAAGATATTTAGTACAAACTCTCTCGACCACTTCGATTTCATGAGGACTCCCTGTACTTGCAATGCAAGATGTTCTAGGTGATTGCAAGTTCTGTGATACTTCTAATCTAGTTACATTTCTTGAAGGCTCACCTCTAAATAATTGTGGAGATGAAGAGGGTCGTTGTTTAGGTGTATCAAATTCCAACGACCTTTCAGAATCTTTTATAATACATTCCGATTGAGGGGACGTGTATCCGGTGGCACTGCAAAATATTTTACTTGGTTGAAAGAGATTTCTGATGGCTGAATATTTTACTCTTAAGGAATCGTTTTTAAGTGCTTGGGAAGATGGAATAGATCGTGGGGGTGTCACATAAGTAGGATATTTATGCAAAAATAGTTTGCTCACTTCCCGTTTAGTATGCTTCGTTGTAGTTGACGGGAAAGATTTTCTAGAAGATGGAAGTTTATGTGATGTAACAGAACCAGTTAGACTTCTCGAAGAATCACCTATACGTGTTTCTGAAGACGGTGTGGATAACTGCTTATATGTCGTAAGAGACAGCGACTCAGGAGAGTCTTTTTTATATATCTTGCAAGGTGGAGATGACAATTTAGACGTCGAGGCAATGGAAATGTTTTTGTTGATTGGAGTTTCTGTTTCAAGTTCAAATGACTTCATTTTTTGTAACTGTTGAGCAGCCTTTGTCAAAATATTAAGGGTGCAATTGTGAGTTTTCATATCATTAAAGTCCTTGAATATTACACCACATCTTTTACAGTGAAATTGAAGTTTACTTTCTTCAGCTTTACGAGCATGTGTCTTATTATTTTTTGACTGGTATTCTAAAAAGGCGGAGAATCATCTTTAGATATTGTGCAAGGTAGAGATGATAGTTTAACTGTTGAGCTTACGGAAATGTTCTCTTTAACAGAAGTATGCTTTTCATGTTCAGGCAACTTCTTTTGATGTAACAAATCAAACATCGTCTTCATCTTTGATGGAATTTGTTTAGTTTCTTTATGGGGGCAATCATGAACTATCACATCCTGAAAGTCTTTGAATATTTCTCCACATCTTTTACAGTCAAATTGAATTTTTTCTTCAGCCTTATCAACAAATGTTTTATCCTTTCCTGGCACTTTTTCTGAAAAAGCTTCTTTTTGTGGATGATTTTCTTCCGATAATTTCTGGTTAATTGTTGAATAAAGAATTTCAACTTCTACATTATCGAGGTTTGTTGATGTTTCTGAAACTTTACCATCACAATGTCCAAGTGGCCGAATATTGTCCAATTTTTCAGTTTTGTCCGATTCTTTAGACATAATAAAAATTGTAAGAATAAAAGCAATGAAATACCGTATATCTGATGTAGTTTTCCCAAGACAATTTGATTTTGCAATTGATAAATGTTGGCTTTCTTAACTTTTGGATATTAAATATAGTATTTTGTACACTATGCAGAATTCTACACTTATTTATATAATAAACTTATCTTAAGTATTTTACTGACAAAAGATGCCTTGATTCTTTCGGAGAATCGTATTCTGGTTTTTCGTATGTTTCTTAAATCAATTCAGACCAACTAAATGTAGTGTCATATAATGTCATCATTTTAAAAGCTTTCGAATTTGAAGACTGCAGGGTTGGCAAATGAATTTTAACATGACTGACTACCTTAAACTATTCATCAATAAATGGTATTCAAGAAATCAGGTTACACTTTCCTGCAACATACATTATTTCATGTGATGTTAAAAACAAAATGTTTCAGTAGAATGTAGAGGTAAGTAGTCAATTCACTTCAATTCTTAACTCAATGATTCTGCGAACATATTACTTATAGGAATAAATGCAAGAAATACCAGTAAAACTTTTAGAGAAAATCATGGTAGGGCCAAAAGGAATGAATAGCACATTTACTTTAAAATTAGATTTATTTTAATTTTAATAATTAAATCGATAGAAATACATATTTTTCCTACCTTTAAAATAACTATCGTTTAATGCGGTCAATTTTTGTTAAAACTTTATGTGAATGGTATTTAAGTTTGCAATGTATATTCTCTATAACCGAAATGATCTGCGGTGTTAAATTTTATGTACTAATTAAGAATATTCTAAAAATTTATTAGGTTATTTTTCTGGAATTCTGCTTACACAAAAATCTCTATATCATATTTTCTTCTGCAAATAATGTATATTTTACTATGTCTATTGGGAAAGATAAAAATATGACTCAAAATATTTTTGAATTTTTCTCCTTAATTTTTAGTCTTAACTTTTAATAATTTGAGTCTTTTCAATCAATTCATTTGATCATAAATCTTTAGTCACGGTAATATGCCATGAGTTGGATTGATTTTTTGATTGATTTCTATTTTATGATAATATTTTGGTTCCCTGGCACCCCCTCTCTAACTAAACCACACCAACGGGAGGACGTTTCAGTGACAGTTTAATGCATCGCTGCCCTACACGGCGGGTCTTTAGCCTCGAGCCCGTGAAACCGGTATGCCATGAGTTGGAACTGTAGTGACATTGAAAACCCATAGTTTCAGAAGACTGAAGCACTTTAAATCTGTTGATGCTCAAAGTCCTCACCATGGAGTGAGAGAAATGTCACGTCTGGTGCCCTTCTCGTCATTGTACCATGACTCAATATTACGAGATCCTTTCCCAACAGCTTTCGCATTCTCTCACGATACGATGTTAGTAAAGCAGTCATTCGAGCTATGTGCTTTTAACAGAATAACACCCGAATTAGAATTGATTTTAATTTAAGCTATACTACTACGTTCGGAACCGTGATTTTGCAAAAGCGTGTAAATGGATAATTATGATATTTAGTGACACTTAGTTTAGAAAATGTATATAAAATTGTTTTAAGACTAGTATTGCAATAAAAGTTATTTAAGTATAATATTTTGACAAAAAAATGAACATAGAATGACCCATTTTGAAAATACTCTCCTTTTATGAAAAATGCTTCTATTATAATACTAGTTTGTGCCTGCATATACATACATAAGACCTCTGTACAGAGGCTTAACTAGAATTTTTGAAATATATAACTTGGAAGTGGGTTTATCCATGTTTTACGACAACAAAGGGGAGGGATTTTAATAAAAAAATGCCAATAATTATTTCAATGGGTTGTAACTCAGAAAATAATATGAATTTTTCTAAAATTAGCACTGTGCCTCTGTACAGAGGTCAGAGCTATATACAGATAAAATATTATTATAATAGAAGCATTTTTTACAAAAGGATAACATTTTGAAAAAAAGGTTATTCTAAGTTAATTTTTTGTCGAAATATGGTATTTAAATAATTTTTTTTTTGTCAAAATGGCCTTAAAACAATTTCATGCATGTATTCTAATTTAAATGACACTGAAAATGTCACGAACAGTGTCAGTTTAGTTCAGTTCAGAGAAATCACTGAAATAGTGGAGACTTGGCTAATGCCTTATGCAACAGTTTCTATTTTAGAGATTTTCTTAAAACCATGGTTCTTAATGTAGTCGGATACCTTGGGTATAATTTGAGGGCTACTGGTAACAGAAGTCGTAATTTTGGATCAGGGTCAAATAATGAGGACATTCCCATCCCCATGCTTCAACACCATACCTTCTAAAGGACTATGAGCCCCGAAATATTTAACGTGCGTCAGCCTCTTGGCACGGCAGGTCTTCATTGGTATTAGGACTTGAATGCATGACTCGACAATGCCTGCCCCGAAATTGACCATCATGCTCACTTCATTACCGATTCAACGCTTTCGTTTTGCTTGATTTGATTTAATTTTGTGTCTCATTCTGAAACAACACTGTGCCTTTGGTAGCCTATTAGTCATGATTCCAAACTCATGAACAACTTATGCCGAATTCTAGTTCAAGTCACAGGGACAATAAAAATAAACCATATAAGACTCGCTGGTACCATTATATATTCCGTGACTGAAAGTCCTCACGGCGTGACTTCGGGGAGGGGTTGTCCTTTCAGGTTTCGTTCTCGTCACTTCAACGTAGTTCAAAATTACGAGATTCATCGCAAACAACGTTCGACAATGCCGCGAGTACGTGGGAGGGTGCACTCACTTTCCAGCAGATAAACAAACTGAAATCGATCCAGTGAATTTATTTATTTAAAGTAACTGAAGCTCATCGTACTTCTCCTGCTAATGCCTTTAACAATCAACATGAATCTTAAATATCATATCTGGAATCAACGTAAGGGCTGCAGTAACCCAGTGGTTAAGG
Organism: Trichonephila clavipes; assembly: GCA_019973935.1. NCBI lineage: Eukaryota > Metazoa > Arthropoda > Arachnida > Araneae > Nephilidae > Trichonephila > Trichonephila clavipes. The sequence goes on along the minus strand of BMAU01021212.1, from coordinate 181,068 downwards.
TATTGGATCACGACAGGAGTTGCATGATTTCGTGCCCCGTAGTACTAAAGACCCCCCATGTAGGGGCGCAATGGACGTTAAATCTATCGAGATCTCAAGCGTCCTCCCGGTGGTGTAGTGTGGTAGTTAGGAAAGGGGGTGACTGCTCAAGTGTCGTCCTCGTCACTTGAATATGGTTCAAAATGACGAGGTCAGTAGCTAAAAACACTCTTCTAGCTGAACAGTGAGACGCACAGTGGGCAGTTTTCCCAATTCAGGGCACGGAAGTTATTTTATGGCTTTAAAGTTTTCATAATGATCTAAAATCGCAGTAATTATTGTAAATTGGTAAATTCGTTTCTGCTTTTTACTAACAAATAAGTTTAATAGGGTCTTAACTAATTTATGTCATGTTTGAATTTGATCAAGAATAAATGATTGCTAAGTGAAACTAATGTTTGAACAAGTATCTAAAGATATTAACAGAAGCAGTAATTTACAAGTGGGAGAATATATACAAGAAATAATGTGCCAAGTTAAAAAAAATTAAATTTAATAATTGGTAAATATTAAACAAATACAATCAAACATAACACCACACTTACACAATAAATAATGATAGGTAGTGATTAAAAGGACTCGGCACCCTTTGAGCATTTTTTTATTATTTATGTATTCAAAAATTACATTTTAGCATTTAATGTAACGTTTATTTAAGAAAATGATACGAGATAAAGTTTTTCACAAATTATTCACACCATTTTACAAATTTGATGTCTTTTACAAAGTTTAAAATTTGTAAATTTCTACTATTTTTGTGTTAACTAGTTTTTTGACATGAAATTTTTGTAATATTTCTGAGGATGTTTTAAAAACCTTTTGGGGTCGGTTTTACAGTACCTTAATTAGTTTTGGAGAAAAAAATAATGAAATGTTAATATATATATATATATATATATATATATATTATGCTAAACTTCAACCAAAAGCCTAAGATTTTCTACATTTATTTTTTTTTAAAAAATATTCAATTTACAGCAAAATGGATCCCTAGTTTTGTTACATGTATTACATATAAGACATAGGGAAAAATGGAAGTGTTTGGTAAACAATTGTGGAAGTGGTATTTTGAATGGGAAAAAACCCAAACCGAGAAAGAAAAAACATTTTAAAGTTTATAACTCTAAAATTAATTATTCTAATCTTAAATAATCATAAAATACCACATTAAAATATTAGCTATATATTTTTCTTAAAAATAATAAAATATAATATAAATCTTACTCCCCCGACAACCACACATCATTCGACTTACCCGGAACATATATATACGTCTTTCTGAAGTACGATCTTTTCTGGGAACTGCTATCCGTAAAATAATTCCGGAATTTTTGAATGCAATAAAATTAACTGGACAGTGTTTGCAAAGAATTTACTTATTTCAAGTTGAGTTAAGTTAATATTAACGTCGCACTGTTCAGCTACACGAGGGCTTTTGGCGACGGACCACGTAATTTTGAACCATGGTCAAGTGACGTGGACGACACCTTTTCCTAACTACCACACCACACCAACGGGAGGACGTTTCAGCTCTCGAGTGATTTAACGTGCATCGCTGCCCTACACGGCGGGTCTTTTAGTGGTACTGGACGAACTCATGACATGCCTGCCATGGTTGGATACCTTAACCACTGGGCTACCGCAGCCCTTTACTTATTTCAAAGGATTTAATTATTTTTCCTTTACTACCCCTCCCACAATACCCCACATACGCTCGTCTACGTGTTAAACGGTGTTATTGTTGAACGAATCACGTAATTTTTAATCGGCATTGAAATAATTAATCATAAACCGGACAAATCATCAGAATAAGTGTTTCATGCAAAAATTATTTTTATATAGAAAGAGCCCATTAATTATTAATTAGTAATTATTAAACGTTCTTAACTTAGTATTGTTAAATTAACTATAAAATGCATTGAGCAGTTCGGATGTATTTTGCTTGTTTACTTTCAGAAAATTAACAAACTTTTATAAATAATGTTTTGCTTTCGACTTTTAAATATGCTCGCGGCTCCTCTTGTAGGGTTATGAAGCTCCCTAAGTGGACGTTCCTTACAGTTTGAGAAGCACTGTGTTACTGTGATCAATACGTGTCAATCCTAAAAGTTCTACTGCAATAAACACAAAAAACCGACATATGTTAGTAGGAGTTACATATTGTGTGCTAAATGTTTTTACAATATTTAACCAAGCTTGAACCTAATTTGAAAGTCAAATCAAGAAAGTACTTCCCCATGGCATACAGAAAGTACTTCCTCATGGCATATATTAAAAAAACCCGCTTAAATCTGCAAAACCTTCATCAGAGGAAAAGATTGAAATTCTTACTAGAAAATGACGCTCGAAAATGTTTCTTGTAGCAAAAAGAAATCCGATCTAAACTGCTCATTGTAGAATATTTACTTTCGCGTACTGACGAAAAAAGTTTACCACATGGCTAGGGAACTTTTGAGGTCCATAAATAGTGGGGAGTGCTTTATTACGCACAATTTCATTTTTGGACTTTCCATGCGCCAGATAGGGAAAATTGTCCCCTGTTCGACGTTAATATTCACTCACTAGGAAAAACGTAATAACCAGTATTCTGAAATCATTCATTTGCAAAATATCGAATGCAAAATATCCTACATCTTAATATTAGCCCTATTCACAGAGTAATTTCGTACATTTTTTGGAAGGTCCCTCAGAAGAGGAAGTGTATACGGACGGATCCAGGATGAATTCTGAGACTGGTTTCGTTGCCAGAACCTTTTTGTGGACAATCCGTGGTAAGACTTATCTTTTTACACTCATGTCCATAAATTAAGGATAATGAAGTAGAGGCAAAGAGAGAGACAGAAGCAAAACAAATTTGACTTATTTGTAAAATCTATTTATTAAACAAAAGGTAAAGAGCAAAAAAGATGCTATGTGTTTGATATAATTAATAAAAATTGCGCTTTTTACTCCCTGGAACAAATTTCAAAAAAATAACATATTTACAAAAAACAGTATAACATAATTAGTATGATGGTTAATACGGAGTATGTCTCCCGGACCATGCAATACAGGCCTTGCAACGCCTAGGCATGTTGAGTATCAAATTATCAATCTGATCTTGGGGAATACTACACCACTCATAAAGCAATGCCCTCCGAAGTTCCGGTAGACAGGTGGAATGGAGTTGATGCTCTACAATTCGTCGGCCAAGCACATCCCACACATGCTCTATTAGATTCAAGTCCGATGAGTAGGTTGGCCAATCCGTACGGGTGATATTTTCCGATTGAAGGCATTCGTCTACGATGTTTGCACGGTGAGGATGGGCGTTGTCATCCATAAACAAAAATTCAGCACCCATGGCGCCCCGAAACAAACGTACATGTTGTTTTAGAATGACATCCCAATTCATGAGGCCTGTCATCGTTACACTCTGAGCATGCAGGTCAGTTCTGAAACTAAGAATAATTCCTCCCCAAACGAGCCATCCTGCACCACCGTAATGGTGTCGTTCAATGGTGTTCTCTTGGGGGTAACGGGTACCCGGCGCGCTCCATATTTAAGTCCGGCGAGAATCAGACAGCAAACTAAACCTAGATTCGTCGGAGGGAGAGAGAGAGAAAGAGAGAGAAGAGAGAGAGAGAGAGAGAGAGAGAAGAGAGAGAGAGTTGAGTTGAGTTAATATTAACGTCGCACTGTTCAGAAAACGGACATCATGGTCACGTGGACGACACCTGAGCACTATTGTGGGAGGACGTTTCAGCTCTCGACAGATTTAACGTGCATCAATGCCCTACACGGCGGGTCTTTAGTTACTCAGCGTAATCGCATACGACAGTGAGTTGCGGTACACAAGACCACTATTGTGGTGTCCACAATGCATGCTCTTTATGCACATCTCCAGCGTAATCGCATACGACAGTGAGTTGCGGTAAGATAGGCCTACGAGCATATAGACCAATGTGCCCTAAGCGTCTGTACACGGTCTGCCTTGAAACTGTCGTACCGGTAGCTGAAGAGAGCTGACAAGACAGGTCTGATGCTGTGCTCCGTCTGTTCTTTTTGGCAGTTACTGCCAAATACCGGTCCTCATTTGGCGTTGTTACTCGGGGGACGACCTGTGCTGCAACATCTACTCACATTACCATCATCTTGGAATCGTTGCCAAAGCCTGGAGATGACACTTTTGGCGATTCCATGTTCCTCGTATTCTTACAGCTGGGTACGTCCACATTCCAGTCGTCCAATAATTCTACCACATAAAAAAATCATCCAAATGCTTCCGTTGCGCCATAACTATCCCGTTATTGCACTGAAAGGCTTTTAAAGCGCTTATTAACAATTTTGCTTCTTTGCTACCATTCCTTATATGCCCCTCTCTTACACTATCGTCATTGAGACGTACTATCCGCGCCATCTGGTGGTTACCTGTAATTTGCAAATTCTTCAAGGTGTGTGTGATAATTCTACAGGTGAAACTCTTATTTTAGTGTTCAATTTTTGTGTGATTCTGAATTATCCTTAATTTATGGACATGAGTGTTAACTCAAAATCTACAACACACTTTTTCAGGTAAAGATATCCTCAATCCGGTTCTTTGAATGCTGGGCTTATAATGTTAGTACTCATATTGATACACACAGTCTATCTTCAAATTCTCTCTTTTTCAGTTTAACACAGAATCTTATTTAAATTTAAATAAAACAAAATTATATAAAAGAAAATTTTTACTTCATTTTTTTTTGGGCTACAGCTCAAAATTAAAATTATTGCAATTACATTGCGGATTACTGTGATAAACTTACCACTTCAGATGGCGAAGAGGTATCTGTGCCTGCCCCTCACTTCTATGCCATGAAAATTCTATGAAATATGTTTATTGAAATTTAGGGAGGATTTTTGGACCAATTCGAATACCGGTCTAAGGATAAAAAAATATATACTTACCAACCCCTAATATTAATTTTAACCCATATCTTAGACACTTCGTTCAGTTTTTAACCAACCACGGCCCGTTTCCATTTTACTTATACAAATTAATATCAAATACTTACCCCAATTGTCTCTGTCCCTGGGTGTATTGGAGTTGCGGATCACACTATGTGCTTCATTGCAGTTTTATACCAATAAATATCGTAAATTTTGGCTTAGTTCTCTAATTAACTATACAAATATCCTAATGAATTTAAATTCTTGTTTCATAATAGCAAAAGATATTCGTATCTTAGATAAAATTTAATGCTCTTATTTTTTTTCTGCGTGGTTGCTTTCTTTCTTTATGTTTAAAATAAAGAGCACGCTCTAATATATTAATTATCTTCCTGAATTTACTGATTTATTATTTTAAACCGAAGGGTAAGTTAAGGAAAATGAGTATCACAGGAAATGGATGGCGCCAGAGTAGGAGATAAAAAACAATATCAATTATCGTTTTTAATGCATTTGCAAGATGCTGGAATGTTTCCCCCCCCTTTCTTTTGCCCTATATATGTGTGTTCTTTTATTATTATTATTACTATTGGCTCTTTGTAAATTTGTATGGAGTGATTGCGTGTGCAATGCAAATTTGCCTTTATATATGTATGTATATATATTTATATATATATAAAATTTGTGTAATATAATTATTAATGTATATCGCGATTTTACCTTTCATTTATAATTATGCATGGACGTTGTGAATATATCTTTAATCTTCTTTATGTCAGTGTTTCTCAAACTGTGGGGCACGCCCTCCTAAGCTGGCGTGATAACCCTACGGGGAGGACATGAGCATACTGAAAAGTTGGAGAAACAAAAGATTATTTAAAAAAATTATGTACTTACTAAAAGTAAACAAATACATTCTGACATAACTCCTTCCGCTCCCTACATACTCCCTTCCGCTCCGGGCCATTTAAATGCAATGCTAGATATCGATGCCGAATTTATCAAAGAAAAGCAAATCCTTTAATAATTATTAGGCATAATTTCGTTTGACGAGACCAAAATATCATCTTGGTGATTGACTTCGTCCGGGGTTCACCACGGAGTGTGCCGTCTGCCGGGACGGGGACAAAGCTCCGGCCAGTCAAGAAACTTGCTAAACAGCGCAGTTGTTTGCAAGAAAGCTATTACTACTGTTTTCATCTTCATTTTTGGCTGAATGTGGATTTAGTGTTGTAAATGATTTACAGATAAAAAAAAAGAAATCGGCTGGATATAACACAACGTGGGGATTTGAGACTTAAGCTAACCAAATTCGAACCCAATATAAAATCTATCTGCAGCAAGCATCAAGCGCATGGTTCTCACTAAATTAAAATGACAAATTAATAAGGAAAAATCATTATTAAAATTATTTTGAATTTTAATTTCTGTTTTTCATTAAGTATTTTGAAATTTTACTTCTGTGTTTTGTTAACAATTTGATAGTGATTTATTCCTGGAATCCATCATTTATGTTTCTTAAGTGAACAAATCAATTTAATATTAAATATTATGTATGTTACATGGGGGGGGGAGCATACAAACTTTAGAAATGTTAATCTGGGCATGGCGCAAAAAAGGTTGGGAAACACTGGTCTAGCCAATCCGAGTCTTCATCTCGGGCGAGATGAAGTCTCTGATTGGCTTGACGCTCAACGCTGACTGAATTGGTGTGAATGCAGCTTACATCTGTCGGGACTCAATGTCCTCTCGTAGGTATGCTAAGTAGAAGAAAGGGTGCAAGCTGAATTGTCGTATTCGTCATTTGACTAAGGTTAAGAATCACGAAGAGTTTTCGCCAATAGCCTCGTATTGTTTTAAGGTGCAACACTAATATAACGCTCACTCACTGGCGTGTAGTTATTCTAGTCCGTAACTGCTTTTCAGCCACTTAACTAAAGTTAATTCTTCGCTCCAACCACAAATTGACCTCTAACCCTTCAAAAAATTCTATTTCTGTACGGGTATTTATTCTACTGCAACAAATTGAAAGGATGAGGCGTCATTGAATTTTGTGCCAAATATGTATAAAAAAAATTATGTACCCCCTTTTTTTAAACCACAATAATGAAAGATATGCATGAGCTTTTTAACTCCACGTTATTAAATTTTTTGGATAATAAAACCGCAAACAGTGGTTTTCTAGCTATATAAGTATTTTATGACGTGCTAATAAAAGTGAATATTAAAAAACAAAAGTAGCGGGAGAAAAACGGAAGATAATCAAAGACTAAAAATATGTAATGACGTAACGAAAGTAGACGATGTTGATGTGTACTTTGAAATTTGTTTTACCAAAACTCATGAAGCACATTCATCAATAGGCCATGGTGGTAGAAACAGAATGTTGAAAGAACTTTAATAAAATTGCAAAAATGTTTTACCCAAGCAGTGATGATTTAATTAAGCTTGTGTGGAAGTTGTCAAAAGAAGTCAACGGTACCCAAGAAAAGACTTGTATTTAGGCCAATGGTCTATCAAACGATGAAATAAAAATGCCAGGTTGATTTAACTGACTATAAATCGTAACCAGATATTTTCCAATATATATACAATTGATTTAAAAAGTCTGCATTCACGTACAATTGATTGAATAAACAAAATTTCAAAACTGGAATTTGAATTTTTTTTTTGAATTATATTTTTAGTTCATTTCAAGTATTGATAATAACAAAGTTAAATTCGGTTTGTTTTCATAGCTTTTAGAATAAAGACAGGTTTATAGCGATTCTAACAAAAATCAGGTAAAAAAAACAAACAAGTATCCTTTCATTGTTTTAGAACTATAAAAATTTAAAAATCATTAGTGATATATTTAATATTGGTTGAATAATCCGTTTTTTGAGAACCCCTTGAAGTTGTTTCGGCATTGAATTAAAAAGTCCAGTGGTTTCTTCAGCGCTTATCCTCTCCCATTCATCCTTAAGAACCCTCTTCAGCATATTCTTGCTAAATATACTGTTTTGACGAATTCCACACCCCAGCTAATCCCATAGGTCTTTATAGGATTTAGATGAATTGAGTGGAGCGTATGCAGTTGATTTGGGAAATAATACAAGTTTTACAATCCCAAGTTTCCCAATCGCAGTGGTAAAATTACAATTTCAGATAGGGGATGGAGGAACTTTTATAGATCTATTTCCCGGTAACGTGAAGAAACGTGAATCACAACGGTATGCTAAGGATCGTTGTCGTGTTAAAAACGAAACGATGATCCTAGACCAAGTTTGGTGGCACTTTCCTCTAAATTGTTTTTAGGACATTAAGGTAATCAAATGTGTTCGTAATTTATTCGATATATTCCAACATGCCAACACCATTGTTCGCCATGCTGCCCCACACCGTGACTCTACGGCCACCGGTCTTTACCGTTGGTACTAAATGCTTTTCTTAAGCGCTATGCAATGCTTTATCCATATCAATTTACGAACTTTTATACCGAAGATGCGAAATTTGCTCTCATTGCAGAATTTTGCAGTCCTCCAAAACTCCGGAGATTTATGTATATGTCCTTTTTCAAAAGCTCTTTATTTCAGCCGGTTGGTCATTGAAATATAAGATTTTCTGCGAGCCGCTGGACTACGCTATCCGGACTTATTGAAGATTTTTCTTGGAGTATCCACACAAATGTCTTTGTTAAATTACTCGGGAATGTCTGTTGCTATTTGAGTTGTAGTTAAACAATGATTTCTTTTCACCAAGGAGAGAGATATTATACTTCATTTTTTTTTCTTCCGATTGTGAGTTTAGATGGGTGACTGAACAAGGTTTGGATTTGTAAATTCCCGTATATTTAAAGTTATTAATAACACGTTGGATAGACGAATACTGCCATCCAATGTATCTGGCTACATTCCTATGACTTTTCCCAGCTTTTTACATTTTCATAATGATTCTTCGTTCACTGATACTAATTTTTTTCCAATACTTTGAATTGCTTCGTATCCAACAAAAACGTCAAAATTATTGCGTCACAAATTTCTTAAGCTATTTTACTTCACAAGTAAATGTAAAAGCTTTGTTAACCTATAACGCCTGTTGATAAAAATTCTAGATTTCAAGAATATTCAAATAGTAAGCACACACTATTTTTTGCCTACTATTTGTGTACTGTGCTACAAAACTCCAGCTATCTTACCAAGTTTTAATGCAAAAATAACGAATTCTTGCATGCTCAGTATTTAAGTAGTAAATAAATTCTTGAAATTTTGTAAGAAAAAAAAATTATATTTCTATTAAACGTTGTATTTGTTGTATGATTTTTATAGGGGAACGCAGATTTCTTGCCTAGTGTATGTATATCAAGACCACTTGACTACTTTTTTCGCGCGCATGCGATTTAAGATATCTACAAAATAATGCGAGTTTTTCATTCCCCCATTATGAGTTGGGGTAGTATAAACTAATCAGTAAGATAAATGTGCAATAATTTTTCACAGTAATCAAATTTATCGTGGTGTTTATAAATGTAATTATACATAATCACCGGATTAATCACTTTTACCGTAACAAATATGTAGAAAACTTTTTTTATACTCACCTTAATGCTATGATTTTTATATCCGGAGCACCCGTCAATTTCGATCTTATTTTCCATGTTAAAAGTGCGTGTATATATATATATATATATATATATATATATATGTGGCATAATATACTAAAATTAACTATCCTAATTACTCGTTGTATGTAATGTATATTGCTTCCGAGAACCACCTTTATAAAGTGCTTGTACTTGCGAAAAGTTGTAGATATTTAGCGCAGTTATGTTTTTTCTTCACTCTATTTCAATATTTATAAAATATTTCTTAAAACCTTATTTTATGAAACTTTCATTTTACAGTATTAAGGAAAATTGCTTACAATGTCCCCGCTAATTTTTTGCGATAGTTTCCTCCTAACAGTTCTAGGTGTTCATCACATCGCTTTTTGAAAGTTTCTTATTTACTCCATTTACTTAACAGGGAATGTATTTACCGAAGTGTAGCCTCGTAATAAACAGGTTTGAATGAAAAAAAAAAATCTACTAATGAGTTATATTTGCTCTTATTTATTTTCTGTGCTCCAGGTGTTCTGTCAAAATATATAAACGGTATTCACTTGACCGAACTTTTCAGACAAAGTGAATATAATTTGTAACATCACGCTATTTTGTCACAATTGTCTGATGAAACGGTACTATAAATCTTGGAAATAAGTAATTAAAATAATTATTAATCCAATTCCTACTTTGAAGGGATAAATAATGAAATACGGGAGATAGAGCTAAAAGTAAGAATTGAAGGAAAGCTATATCGGTAAAAACGAAAGAGCGACTTCTTATAAAAGTTAACCATTTTTTCAAAAGCTTGTTATATGAGCTTGAATGAATACGCGACAGAATCTATAACAATTCAATAATTTTGCATTGATACCAGTGCTTCTCTAACTTTAATATTTGCGACCCAAAATTTAATCATGATTTTCATCGCACCCCCCCGTTTCCTTAAAAACAATATGAATTCAATAATATTATACTTTGACGCTAAAGCTACAATGCGACTTCAACTTTGTAAGTGATACCGGAGTATATAAACGTCTTGCTCACCCAAATTATTATACGTCCTGGACGTATATTTACGTTTTTCCGTAGTACGATCTTTCCTGTACATTGCAAGCTATTGGAGAGTATCAATGGCACATTATAAAATAAAACTAGGGCTACTGGTTACGGACCTCATATTTAGAAGCCTTCGTCAAGTGACAAGGACACCTGAGCTTAAAATCGCTATTCAAACTACTATCCCCCTGTCAACAGAAAAGATTTTAAACTCGACAAATTTAACGTGCATCAGTCCCCTCTTACACGATATGTCTTCAGTGGCACCAGAATTCGACCCCCCCTCCTTCCGATACGTCAGCCATGAGATATGAATAATATGTACTAGGCTGCCACATGAATATTTTGACAGTTTAGATAATTGCTAGTCATCATGTAACACGAAAGCAGCAATAGTAACAGTAATAAGTGCCGTTATAAAAATAAAAGCCAAGCACAAATATTGAAAACTTGATTAAGAACAAAGCAGCATTTAATAAACAAATACTTAAAAAACAACATTTTGTCAATACAGATGTGCTTAAACGCAATGTTACATTATAAACAATACACAACAAGGGAATGTGAATTTAGTCATTTTTAGGTTTTGTGTTATTTGCACCAAGTTTAAAAATTTACATGAAATTAATTCATTACAGCTTTCAGGAATTTAGTACATTTTATGTATTTGAAACTTCAAGGTAGATAGAAAAATACATAATCTGTATCGTAAACTTTTCCATTAATCTATTTAAAAAAGGGCTTGTGCTAATTTTTCGATGTTTTGTGAGCATATTTTAATAATCCTATCCCACAGTACATAATTGAAACTTTTAGCTAAAAATTGTTATTTGTATACGCGCATTAAATGCTCAGACTTTGTCATACAGCAGGCGTGAAACTATTGCTATACACAAGGTACTAAATTACTGTTGATACTCAAACTATATTTTAAAAGTAATTGCTTGCATCTCGTTCTCATACTTAAAAGTAATCCAAATTATTATATAGGAGAAAACAATGCGTTGACTTAATTTTAACACATGTTAATCATACATTTACCCTTTTCTGATATGCATTTTTATGAACTCTACAAAGTACGTTTTTGATAATGTTACAAAAGTTTTAGAATCACAAAGCATTTACAAATATGTAACTACAACAAAATTTCCATGTTATTAATCACATTTCCATCATATTCAAAGTTACTCAAAATTTAGTTATATCATTTCATGTAAAGTGCGAAGCATTAAAATGGATCTTTGTAGGGATTAAAATCATTCTTTCATTCAGAATTACTAACATTTAATTTTCTACAGCTAACTTAATTCCTTGTATTGAAAATAATTTTAACATCTCAAAAATATTCTAATAGAATAGTTGACAACTTTATATATATATGCATTAACCACAAACTACTGGTAGATGAATACAAGAATCTTTTGGGGGAAATAATGAATTTGTTATATCAGATTTTCAGATGAATTAATGGGGTGTATTTTTAAAATTATGGACAAATTTATTAAAACATAGGATACTTTATATACGCACCAAACCTTGCGCAATAGAATAAAATTTTAAAAATACTATATAAAAAATTTAAAAAGTACCTTGTAATAAAAAGTGGCAATCACATTCAAGTATAATTTCATTCCGTTTCTGAATCATCCGTTTCATTTCTTTTTTTATTTATTGATTTGTGCCATTGTGAGGATGACCCGTGCTTTTTTTGGACTTCCTAGACTTATTAGGAGAAGATTTGTGGGGTGTGGAAAGAGGTAAACATTTCGCATAACATTCTTTTGCCCTTTCCTTAGTCTTAAGAGAGATAATTTCATCTGAAGTGTTGGGACTTTGGGGCGATAGAGAAGCAATTTTAGCTTCTGGACTGATGGAGCCTTCAGAAGAATCTGTAATACAAGCTGTGGCAGACGAAGATAATGGTTTCGGCTTCCTAAATGACAAAAATTTGCTTTTACCGGATTGAATTTTTGGAGTTATCTTTTTTTTTGGAACACTGGAGCACAAACGGGATTGTGAACCTTTTACCTTTCCCAATTGCTTGGATCCTACCGAACCTTTTGAAAACGTTCTCCACGAAAACGACGTTCGAACAGATTTAGTTTTATACATATTTTTAACAATATATTTCTTCTCGCATTTCATTCTGGGGCACGTTTCTTCCCCTGAACTCGTAGAACTTAGAGTAGATTGCGAGTGGCGTGATGCCCTGGGTGCAGGGGTTTTAAAAACTCTCGAAGAATCATCAGAAGACGAAGAGTTTTTTGGTGAAACAAATGTCAGAAAATTGTCAGATCTTTCTTTTTCGGACTCTTTGGGAGAAATATTAGAGTCGAGGGATAGTTGAAAAGTGGAATCTTGCGTCGTATTCAGTAAGGATTCTTCAAGAAGCGGCATTAACTCTTTGAAAGAAGGAGACGTAGGTCTAGGTGAAGTAAACGTCAAAGATTTCGGAGTACTACATTTTTTCGATTCAGTTCCAGGAGATATTTTAATTGCAGCGTCATATGTCCGAGTTGATTGAAAAATATTTTCGGCCGCAGGATATGTTGAGCTTGCTGAGGAATCCGTCAGCATTCTAGTGTCATATTTCTGAGGTGATGGGGAAAATAGGACACCCTTATTCTTTACACTTTCTGAAGGATAATTAATTTTTTTAGCGCTGTATATCCGTGATGGTTGGAAAACTACAGGAGTCGGATTCTTTACACCTTCTAAAGAATCGTAAGCCATTTGTTTTGTATGATCCAGTGGTGAGCGAAGGATATTTAACGTTGACGGATTTATTACTCTGTTTGGAGAATCAGTGAAGGTTTCATTGCTGTATATCCAAGGTGATTGATCAAGATTTATGACTCTAGGAATCCTTACACTACCTGAGGGATCAGAAAGCATTTCAGTGTTATACTTCTGATTCGATTGATAGAGATTTACGGGCATCGGATCCGTTAGACTTCTGAATGAATCATCCTTTTCGGTATGGGAAGACGGGAAAGATCGTGGATGCTCCTTATATGTGGGATATTCAGCATGAAATCTCTCGATCACTTCGATTTTCTCTGGTTTCTGTGTAGGAGAAACGCAAGATGCTCTAGGCGATTGCAAGTTATGTGATATTTCTAATCTAGTTATACTTCTTGAAGGTTCCCCTCTAAATAATTGTTGAGATGAAGAGGTTCGTTGTTTAGGTGTCACGAGTGTTAGCGATTGTGTAGAATCCTTTTTAATACATTCAGATTGAGGAGTTTTATATCCAGTGTCGATACAAGATTTTCCACGCAGTTGAAAGGGCTTTTTGGCGGCTGAATCCCTTATGATTAAGGGATAGTCTTTAAGAGCTGGGGTACTTGGAAAAGATCGGGAAGATGTCGCATGTAGAGGATATTTATCAGAACGTGTCTTTGTCATTTCTTTTTCAGAACGAATCGTTCTGGTTGAAGGTAATGATCTCCTAGATGCCAACAATTTATGTGATGCAACAGAACTCTTTCTATTTTTTGAAGAATCGCCTCTAATGCTTTCGTCAGGAGAATTCTCCGATTCCTGTTCAGACAACTGCTTTTCCCATAACAAATCAAAAATGGTCGGCATGTCTAGCATAATTTCTTTGGGTTCTTTATGGGGGCAACTGTGAGCTATCACACCCTCAAAATCTGTAAATCTTTCGCCACATTTTTTACAATCAAATTCATTTTTACGTTCTTCAGTTTCAACACCACATGCCTCATCCTTTTCCAACTTGTTTTCAGGAATATTCTCTTTCTGTGGATTATTTTCTTCCGATAATCTGGGGTTGTTGATTAAATCAAGAATTTCAATTTCTGCAATGGTGTTGTTTGGTGAATATTGGAAATACGGTGCATTTGGAGTTTGAAATTGACGAGGTCGAATTTGCCGAATTTTGTCCGAATCTTTAGTTTTGTCCAATTTTTTAGGCATGATTAAACAAATGACAGAGAAAGCAATAAAATACTAAATATGTGTAAGTAATTATCAAAGGAGAATTTTATCTTGTGGATGATCAATGTTGACTTAACTATTGGACACTACGGCTAGTATTTCGTACACAATGTAGAGAATCCTCCGTTCTTTACTTAAAGTTCTTCTCTAAGTACTTTACTGGTAAAAGATATTTCGATTCTTCACGTAAATCGTTCTTTGTATGCTTTTAAACTCGACAGTAGAGTGTAGACGTATAGTTCTAGTTCTCTAAGGCTATAAAACTGAAAACTGTAGGATTTGCCAATCGTATTTTAACACAGTTCTCTACTTTACACTATTCATTAATAAATAATTTTTAGGAAATCCAGTTACACACTCGGCTGCGACGTATAATACGTTTTTCTTTTCATTGTATGTTAAAAATAAAAGGTTTAAATAGCACGTAGATATAAGCAGTCAATTCATTTTAATTCTTTAATCAATCATTCCATTCAACGATTACTTATAGCAATAAATGCAAGAAAGATCATTGGAACTTTTAGAGAGAATCATGACATGCTACTAAAGCTGCATTCACACCAAGGCAGTCAGTGTCAAGCGTTGAGCATCTAGCCAATTAGATACTTCATTTCGCCCAAGATGAAGTTTCTGATTGGCTAGACGTTTAATGCTTGCGCTGAATGCCTTGATGTGAATGCGGCTTAAGGAATGGATAGGACATTTACTTCTAAAGAAGATGTATTATATTTTCAAGAATTAAATCGATATATATATATATTCCTTGCCTGTAGTGTCACGTAATATGGATGATTTTTGTTAAACATTTTTAAGCACAGCAATTCCAAATTTCGCATAAGCACTTAGGAAATTACAGATGCCCTGTGCCAGACATGATTTGTCATATTAATTTTGCATTATTAATTAATGGTATTATAACTTAATTACGTTCTTTTTCTAGAATTCTACATACAAATTTATGTAGCATATTTTACTAAACCAATACTTTATATTTTGAGGTACCCAGTTGGACAAAATCAAATATGAAAGTCGGAAAAATTTTGTTTTTCATCCGGGATTATTTGATCAGTAATTTGAATCTTTCACATACATTTGATAGTAATTCAGTAAATATTTTAATCTATGAGAGATAATATTTTGATTCCAAATATAGTGGTTATTGTCATGAATTCGAAACATGAGTTCGAACCCCAGTGCGACTGAAGACTCATTGACTACTGTGGTTGAAGCACATTAGCGTCTCAAAGACCTGACCATAGAGTAGAGACTTTATAAGAAAGATGAGAGTTTTAAAGTTATTCTCTTCATCAGAGCTTTATTCAATATTGAGGGAACATTTGTCAATTGCCCTCGTATTCTCTTATAATGCGATGTTCATAAATCCCTCAATCGAACTTTTTTTTTTTAGTTTTAAAGTGTGTGTCCCCATAAATTAAATAAACAACCAGAAGACTTTGGATCTGAAGCATTCAAAAGTATAACCACACATGCAGAATACAAATTTAGAATACCAGGTTTGCATATTTATGGTTAAGAAGCCTGCATCTACTTTGAGGACATTGACATTCTAGACCCTAAAACAAAAATCAAGGTCTCCACGACAACATACTGATCATGGTCGCTATGGATTTGTGACCCGCGTGTCATGAGTTCAAAGCTTACGGCCATTGAAGTCCCAACATGTAGAGGACCTGATACATGTTAAAATTGTTGAAATTCTAAGTCCTCCCAACGTCGTGGTGTTGCAATTTGGAAAGAGTAGTGCAGTTCAGGTGTCTTTCTCGTTATTAGACTCGAATTCAGAGATCATTCGCTGATAGCACTTTTGTTCCTTTTTAGTGCAACGATATTATTCCTGTGTTTGCCGGCCGTTTCAATCTGGGATACATACGAAAGACGAGATATAGCTGAACAGAAACATTCAATCCAATCAATGTAGAATATAGACTTTATTACAAATGATGAATAGATCGGAAGTGGCGCGTTGTTTTCCATTCGAGTGAAAGTTCGACTTTTTTTTCCGAAGATACATTCATGCCTTATTCGGGATTCGAACCTGAGCAGACTCAATTTCAAGCCGAGTGTTTCAACTACCCTACTGGCTAGATGGCATTGCGACGTTAAAATACTTATTTACAATTTACTTATATACATCACAAAGTCGTAGTTTTTCTCTGAATTATTTCATGATTGTTAGGTCCCTTTTTCACTCTGATTTAAACTTCCACTTTTGAAACGCATTAATGTTATGGGAATTCAACATCGTTTATGATCTTGAAATGAATTATTATTTCCTTAGAATTGTCTCAGTCTAATTGTTCGAGAAAGAAATAGAAGATAGTCGCGCATAATGTAAATAGTGGTTGCATACCTAAAATGTTTTCAGATAGGTTAAGGTCCAAATCATCTGGAGAGTTATCGGCCGATACCTCATCTTCCAGTTCATAGCAAATTGACACAAAAATTTTTTCTATAAATCCATTTTATTCTCATCTCTTAAATAACTTTTTAATCAGGGAGATGCAAGATTTACTAGCTGAGGCCTGCACATCACTCCAACTGACTTTTTTGACACACTTTGACTTTTATAATTTTTAGTGGGACTTGGACTTAGTGAATATTAACGTCACACTTTTCAGCTACACGAGAACTTTTGACGATGGACCTTATAATTTTGAAACATGGTCAAGTGATGAGGATGACAACTGAGCTGGCACACCCTCTCCTAACTACCACGAGGGTGTTTGAGCTCTTGACTGATTCAATGTGCATCGCTACTCTACATGGCAGGTTTTGAGTGGTACTGGTCTCTAACTCATGACACACCAGTCATGAGTCTGATATCTTGATCACTTTGCTACCGAGTCCACCTTATGGATCGTGGAGCAATCCCCTGTATCGTGTCGTGAAAAATTTGATTTCGACCCTGAGATTGTGGATTTTTCATTACTTATAGGAAGCCTTGTGATTTGTTCAAAGACTTGGAGCAGTGGCATGGAGGAGGAGTGATGCGCCCAGAGAACTGTGTTGGGAGAATCAGCATTCAGTGAGGAAGTGGGATGTGAATTGGCTCAGTTGTGGTAGCCCTGACTTAGAATAACTTATAAATTGTTGTTTTGTAAGAAATAGGAAGTTACCTGTGGAGGTGCAGCAAAAAGAAAAGAAAACAAGTAATATAAAAAAAATTAAATCAATTCCTCGTTAGATCAAACAAGAACAATTTTATTTTAGCTACTTTTTATTAAGTAGTTACAATTAATATAAATATGTATATACATATGACAGAATCACAACATTAATCCGATCAGAAACATGGTCACATATATGTGATCACGCATTTCTCCCTCCACGTTTTTATATTATTTTTTACAAGAAATAGATGGCGGTTAAAGCCGTTTTTTTTGGAAATAATGTTTCATAAAACTTTGAACTTCAATACGTACTTTCGGCTCCGTGCTTTTTTTAATTAGATCCGAGATATTTCTGAATATAAACAAACTACACATGTTTATTTTTCGAGAGAATTGGACATTTGGAGGTTTGTGATCTATTGCTCTATTGAATTCTGTTTATATTTTGAATAAGTTAGTTCAGTTTTCTAATAATTTGTACATTCGTATTTAGATGTATGGGATTTTTGACAATTTTTTTGAAAGTGTACATATTTTTTTTTATTAAAATGAAAACATTTTCTTTAAAATTCGCAATTGTTTTTTTTTTAATTATAGCGAAAATTTTTGTACTCCATGTTCAAATATTATCCATCATAGTAAATTGTAAGTTTTAGTGTATTTTTTGATTGCATTTAAAACTTTATGTGAATTGTTAATGGAAATTATATAGGCTTAGCAGGGAAATTCGACCCGTACCGTGCGTGCGTACCCTCTCCGAACGTACGGGCCTGGGAAAGAGCTACTTTCTCCTTCTGCTGGCCCTGAAAGTGTTAAGTGATAATTATTTTTTATTAATTATCATTACAGTATCGTATTATCATCCAAAACAATAGTGTATATAAAATTTTTGTTCAACTGAATGCTTTAAAACGAGAGAAAAAAAACTTTTCAAGTTTTGGCACAAGTCGCCAAAAATGATACCAGCGTGGCTGTATTTATAATTATTTAAATAATTAGTTTTAATCAATTAATTTATATTAATTATAATTAAATTATTGTATTGTCATCCAAAATAATCATGTATATAGAATTTCAGCTTAATTAAGAGCTTTAAAATGTATTTTATTGACGATTGAAAATTCCACCAAGATAAATGAATAAATAAATATATATGGAGAGTGTGAGCTAAAATAATAGGAATTGAAGAAGAAAAAAAATTCCATGAAAAAAGAGGTGAATGCTCCGTTCTTGAGAAATCCCCCTCCCATTTACCTGCCGTGTTTCATACGAACTACTCAGAAACTCGAGGATATATAATCTGAACTAACCATAGAGAGGACCAGAATCCAACCCTTTTTAGTATTGAACATTATACTCCGGATTTATATTTCATCTCAAAATACCCAGACACGTCCTCATTGATCCCTATTTTATTTAATTAAATAAAAATGGATTTCAAAATATATTTTATCATTCTTGAAGATGTGTTTGTTTCTGTAGAACTGTCTTAACAATAAAGCCCACGAGCCCCAATTTTAACCAACATTATTTACTTGAAGTTACAGAAAATATTTCGGTAAACAGAAAGCAATAAGAAATTACAAGGCTTAGAATAGTGTATGTTGCTGCTGTTGTCAAGTCCTTCCCGAAGGGAAGGAATGAAAGTTGCCAGAGCTTGAGACAGGCTAGACTACTACACGATAGATGGCGACACCACCTATCTCCAACTCCACAGTTTATACATGGAACTGGAGGGGAAAGAAATATACAGCCCCCTGCACCCACGGTTTCTGCTGCTACTACCCTCAAGACTTTCGGACCCACTGATTTGATCAGCCCGTACTCCGTGTTTACTGGGTGAGTGAGTGAGGGAATATTAACGTCGAACTCTTCAGCTACACGAGGCGTTTTGACGACGGACCACGTAATTTTAAGCCATGGTCAAATGACGTGGACGACAACTGAGCTGGAAACCCCCTCTCCTAACTACGACACCACACCACGGGAGGGCGTTTCAGTTCTCGACCAATTTAACATGCATCGCTGCCCTACACGGCGAGTCTTTGGTGGTACTGGGCTCGAACTCGTGGCATGCCTGGCATTATCCGGTGGCTTGACTACTGGGCTACCGCAGCCCCCGTGTGTACTAGGAGGGTATGATTTGGCATCAGGCATCGGTTTCAGGCCTTCAAGTTTGGAGTCTGATGCTCTTACCACTAGCTATTCACGGCCCTTGGGTAATATTGTATACAAGCTGTTAGTCGAAAATTAATTTTTCATTTTTCATCTGAAATCACTTAGTATTTTTTGTGTAATATCTAAACTACTTTAAGAATTCTAAACAAAAAACTTTTTCGTTATCCTTGAAGTTTTGAGATTGAATTTTGCTGGGATCAGTTTTCATGTGTTCTTCTTACCTGTGACTTATACAATGGGTGGTCAACAAAACTTTTGACCTCACGGACCAGTAAATTCATAATTTAAACCCCACAGACCACTAATAGGATTTTTTAAGTGTTAAATAAAGTTATAAAAAAATTGTGAACTAAAAACACATAAAGTGCACCTAGTTAATAAATTGAAACTAGTAATTGTCACCAAATTATGAAAGCTTTATTTATAAACAAAAACTGCAAAAACAAAACTTTTAGCATTATATATTCCTAGTGCGATGGATGTTCCTGATTAATTGAAATAAGATTATATATTTTTGGGCCCAATGTTATTACTTAAAGATGGAGAACTGCATTTATTTCAAACTGAGATCAGTACCCTGGTTTGATAAAAAGGCCGTTTCACATAAATAAGTTATGAAGAATTGAATCACAGTTTTTATCGCCTGTTCACTAAGAAAAGGGTATTCATTTTTTATGGAAAACCAAAACCAAGATTTTAATTAGTATGAATGAAATTGAAATTTGACAGTTTCGTCGGACGGTAGGTCGATAAGGCTTTCTTTTCGATGCATATATATATATATATGTTTAAGGGGGTCACTTCACGCAGCATTTTCCCTATCTCCGTAATGTTAAAAATGACCAAGTTTAAGGAACATTTTTTAAAAATTGGCTGGTTGTACAGTCATGAATTTTTTTTTGTGTATTCATTGTATTGTTTTTATTATTTTGATGGGAGCATTTTTCAAAATTTTGATTAGTTTTTTTTTAAAAAATTCATATGTGGAGTAACACGTCAAAAATTTTAAAACGATGAAAATTCTTGTACATTTTAATCCATAAATATTTTTTGAATAATTTTTTTGACAAAATTTCTTATTAAAATATTTATTTGTATAGTGTTAACATATGTGCAAAGTTTCAAGGCTGTAAAATTAATAGTTTTTTCAAAAATGTTCCTTTTGTGTTGAAATTTACACTTTTGAGAAAAATACTGATTTAAAGTACAAACTTACTATTAACTAATGCATACCAGAACTATAACTTGGGGATTGCTAGTGTCATCTGCAAGATCATTTTCTTGCCTACATTTTAATTGTTTGTTTTTAATTCTGGCTTCTTTGGTTCATTGTAAAACTGACTATTCTGCTTTCCTAATACACGGATGATCTACTTTTTGCAATGCTCGACATTGGTAAAATTCAGGTGTTGAATGTTTAATACATCTAAAACTTTCAATTTGGTAATGAAGCTTTGATTATATAAGTATATAGCTTCATGTACTATAGTTTTTGAAGTTCCCAATTGCACAAATACAGTTTTTGGAATTATACACCAAAAACTATTTCCGCTTTCACTAATATTTTGAGTTTTATCAAGCAAGCATCCAGATAAATGTTCAAGATTAGTGACCTCTAAATACTTTGTTTATGTAATTCCTAATTACAATAGGTAAGTCGTGTTTATGCTTGTATGTGTAACCTTTCAGTATGTGGACATATTAAATCTACACCACAAGTCACATCCCATGGGGCATAAACCGTGTCGTAGATTCAAACCTGTGAACATTTTATCAAAAATTATAGCCCATATAGCTTACCTTATGGCTGACAAATTTTCCCGAGTTGTTTTGAACAGCCAAAACATAGCAACTTTGCAATTTTTTTATTTCAGCATCTGTCAAGCCCTTACGGCATCCTAGAGATTTTTTGTCTTTAAGCTTTCTGTCTTTTAATTTTAATTTTAAGACACTAAGTCATGTCCCCATCATTTTCTCAACATGATTAACACATTCTAATTGTTCAATATTGACATATCTTTAGATTCTAAAACTGATTTGTATGCTTTAGAGTTATCATATAGTCCAAATATTGTGTATATCGTAAATTGTGTAATGTCTGCGAGTGATGAGAGATACAAAAAAAAAGTACACCTCTTCAACTTCCATTCCCCTACTATTTTCAATGTAACTTGCCGAACACTCATTGCTATGTACATCGCTGTTAAAATTACACAAACATTTCTGCGATAATATTTTAGCATCAACAACTTTCCCAGTGTCCAAACTAACTGCCGTAACAACACCATTTAGAAATATATAGCTTATTTTTAGCCAGGTACCATTGATAGCCACTGGTAGATTTGGTTATCCATTATTAAATATTGTTTCGGCAGCAGCTAAAGCCATAGACACTTTGGTTACTTTCTCTATCACATTATTTAATGTATGCATGGAATGACAAAACCACTATGGTGTAAGTGACAAATACATAACTCCGCAAAATATTTTTGCAACTGCTACTTTTTAAATAGACCTCATAGCATATGAAATTCTATTGTGTCCACTTCATATAATTTTGTACCTTTTTTGATTAACTACTGTTTTAGAAAACCTGGTAATAAGAAATGTTTGAATAAGACCACAAAAGTTACAACATATTAACAATTTTGTAGCCAAACCCTAGATTTGGTGACCAAAATTTATGTGAATACCTTGGTTTGTACATTAATTTTATGTAATTAATGTTGTTTCAAAGCACAAAAGAACAGTATAATGTCAGGAATTTCACAGAAACATTCAAATGAATCTAAAAAAACATACTCTTTATTAAACTTACCTAACTTAGATTTTAAAGCTGATTTATTTATGTTGAAATTGTCTGACTTATCAACATTTAAATCCATAAAAGTTTGGAATGTTGTACATTTCTTTCCAAACTCTTCCGTTTTTTAAACATTTTATTACTTAAAAGAGTTTAAAAAACGTTTTATTAATGTTTTTGATGGAAAACACTATTGAAAACAATCGCAGAAATCCGTTGCATTTAAGGAGGTAAAAAATAGGCTGTAAGTAAACAAACATCTATAACTATTCACTTCACTTCTTTCCTGGATAAGCTGCTGATCAAAATAAATTCTTTTAATCAATTTAAACCATTTGATAAGGCTGAAAAGTAGCATGTGTCTTTTGTTTTGATTTGAGAGGGCGTGGCAATCAGCGGTTTTGGGGATTGACAAATGTAAACAACTTTTTAAAAAAAATATTAAAAATACTTCTATTTAAGCTAGAGCAAAAATTTAAACTGCATTAGAAAGAAAAAGAATGGTATTTTATGTTTCAATCAAAATTGAAAAATCGATTATTTCATGGATTTTCGTGAAGTGACCCTCTTAAAGTATCATCCTCAATTTTCGCTTTAAACGGATCTATTATCCACACATTACCATGTCTGGGATCTTTATTCCTTGGGTAATAATGAGCTAATGATTCTGTAAATGATTCTAAGTGATTTCTAATAAGGGTTACTATATCATTAACAACATTTTCCATCATAACAACAGTTAACATCATTTTCCTTCACGTATTCATCAAAATTAGAAAACATTTGCAGATAGTCATTAACCAACTGTCTTTGCCAAAGTAATATTTTCTTTTAAAATGCATAAATTTTACTTCGTAGATTGAACACGTCCTTAAATTGTCCTTAAAAGGATATGTTTAGTTCATTTAACAGGGAAATTTTATCTGCCAGGTATGTAAGCTTTGCTAGCCATTCATTGCTGGATCATTTTTTTGCGATTTCGGATTATTTTGTTCCTAGAAAAATAATTTGATCTATATATATTCCCTTAAAACATAACTTAAACTTTTTAGAGTAAGTATGCTCCACATTTTTCTGGGCACCAACGAAATTTTCTCGGGGACGACCACTTTGGTGACCTCTGATTTATACCATAGACCAATTTTCTCGAATATAAAAAAAAATCTAAATACAACCGTGATATGGAGCCGTAAGTGAAAATCTGTTCCTTTGAGTGTTTAAACCAATTATTCCAAAGTAGTCTATGTATATTGACCCCAGAGGACTATAATGACCTTCCAAGAGTCTATATTGGCAAGAAAAAAATGGGGGCGGGTCTATGAGATGTGTAAATGGGGATCTAATAAAGTAACCTTCATTAAACCAATAGTGACTTTAATTTTAAAAGAAAACTTAATCAAATGAAAACCAGATTATCTCTATTTAATAGATTTATTTATATACTAAAATTAATAAGGTTAATTTGCCGTTACAAGGGGACCGCATAAATTTTATTAAAGTTACGACCATCATTTCAACGTTTCTTGCCTGAATGGAGCTAAAGGAGTATAATACCGGGCGTCATGAATTTTCCCAGTTTCTCAATTGGCCACACACAATCCACCAAGAAAACTTCGTTTTAATCTACGTTCAACATTTAAATGCTCTTTGCTCAGATTTTGAAACTAGGTTTGAGAATTATTTGATTATGATAATACCAAACAAATAAAAAATAAGGGTCATATCACAAGAGGAACGAACTGACTGGAATAGGCACTAATGAAGATCCGAAAGTAAACTTTAAGAGATGCCATCAATTTTGGTTCTAAAAAATACATATCTGTTATTTAATCCGTTGCTTTTCCTCACTGAGAAAGAGTTCCAGCGCGGTTGGCAATATAAGAAATTAAACAATATAAAGAAAAAAAAACTGGACATAACTAATCAAAGTGATGTAGAGTTAAACCTGATAAGGTTGATGCAAAATCTTGAAAACTTATTTTATAAGCATTGTATTCATCTTTCCCCTTATAAGCGTTTGTATGATGTGATCAGTTATTTCACGTATTAATTGAATTTTAATTATATTAGCGCGTGTGTTTCTTAAGTTTCAAATACTATACTTCACTACAGATATAAACTTAAGTCTTTAAAGTAAGTAGCTCTATAAAAAAATTTCAATATTAGGTAAGCATTGGTCCATCCATAATCAAAAATCTTAGCAAGGGATCTATAACACAAAAAATGCGTGAACCTCTGGTTTAAACAGAAACAGCTTATTCGTGGATGCTCGAAAATAATTTATTTTTTTATATATATAAGCTGTACCGTACCCACATATGCGGAAAAATATTCTTGATTGCACATGCTCGAAAATAACAAACATCACTTATAATACATATTATTTTCTCCTATTTTGAGGGGGAGAGGGGAGGGTAATTATTACAATTCTAAAACTATTTTATACAAAGAGAACGTTTCTCAGTATTTCAGTCTAATGCGGGAGTACTTGAAAAGCTATTTATTTTAACAAAATGGAAAAACAAGAATTATCACAGATCTGCACGATAGCATTTGAAGTCATGTTCGTATGAATTGGCGCAACTAGGACTGTTATCTCAATAAAAGGACTAGAAGTTGCCAAATATTTGATCGGCAACAGAATGCAATACACGATTTCTCAGTTTCTTTGATCACTTTATTGGATTTTAACACCTTTATGTTAAGAATCATGTCCTTTTAAACTCTCTTAAGTTTTTACTAAATTAATATACCTTAACATTATGTGCAAGCATATTTTTAGTTAAACATTCACTCTTTTTTAAAATACGTGCTTCAAAGTTTTAGAAAAAGCGTGAGAACATAAAATTCCTTCACGCCAAGGGGAAAATGGCTTGGCTGACGATGAGGAAGCTCCCATGATAACTCGCCTTCCCAAAGTAGAATGTGCGTAGTGTTCTTTTTTATAGTTTCCGTATTATACTGAGCCTTGAAATATCATTAGGAATTTGGATTTTGTTTTAATTTACCTCACAGTCTTAAGCAGCACAATGTCTATTGGTGATAGTTTGGTAATTTCGTATTACGTAACGTGACGAAGTCAACACCTTAGCTTTCACCTCTGCCTAAACATCCACACCATACCTACAAGAGGATTTTGAGCATAGTACAGACTAAATGTGCATTAGTCCATCTACAAGACGAGTCATTCTGTGACACGAAATTATGACCATTACCAGCGCACTACCGAAGTTATACATTCATTTGGCTGATTTAATTTTAGTATTTCGTCGCATTTTGAAGCAAAATGTTGGCCGCAGTTACGTAGTGGTGCTCACGGTCAATAAATCAAGGTCAGTGTTTGTCTCACGGGGCACAATGTAGAAAAATAAATGGGTGCTGGTTCAAATGTCGTCTTCGTCTCTTGGCAGTGGTTCAAAATTATAGATTTCCATAGCTAATAGACATCATGCCGCTTTAGAGTGTTACTCACTCAATCAATAATGCAGTGTTTCTCAAACTGTGGGAAAAGCGCCCTCCTTTGGGGCCTGAGAAAAAAAAAAAAAAAAAAAAATACCATTTACAGAGAAAATTATTAATTTACTGAAAGCAAAGAAACAAAATACATTTTCACAAAATGAAAAGTAAAATACACATTTACACTGATGTAATACACTTATAAATGTATTACTACTACACAATGCATTTTACAATTAATTTAACAATACTAAGTTATCTACAATTTTTCAATAATTACCAGTGACCTCTCTCTCTCATAAGTTTGTGATATATTTAAAAAACTGTATACAAATATTAACACTTATCTTGATAATTTGTACGGTGTATAATTAATCCCTTTTGTCGTTTAAAAGTTACACGATTCTCTCCTTAATGCCACCGTTTTCTACGTAGGTCCGCGCATGTGATGCATTGGAGGGGGGAAGAAAAGGAATAAGTAAGCAAATCCTCTAAAATAAATAAATCCTTCGTAATCATTGTCAAAGTTATTTTATTGTATTCCAAACCTTCGGAATAATTTTACGGATAACAGTGCATGGAAATGATCGAACTACGGAAAGACATTCATATATGTCTGGAGAAATTAACACTTTAGCTGAGCGAGACGTTTATATACGCCAGTGGCACATAAGAGGTTAAAACAGTGCTTCTCAAACTTTCCATACTTGTGACCCAATTTTCAGTCATAATTTTTATCGCGCCCCCCTTATACCCTTATATAATAATAATTGATTGAATGCAATAATAATGTACTTTGACGCTAGAGCTATAAAATGATCTTAATTATAAACCACATACAAATTAATAAGGTAAGTATTAAATTTTGTATATATGTTACTCTTAAGTAATATATATATATTAAGTACACTACATTTAAGTAATATGTTAATAATTATGTTGTTTTCCTTTCTCTAATTTTTAATTTGAAACAGATTGCAAAATTGTGTTTAATTAAAGATTTATTTCCTTCATCATCCATTTCTAAAAGTACAAATGTCATTAAAAATAGTCGAATCTATGTTGTTTTTTTATCATATCCATTACATCTGGCATTCTCGTGAACGTTCACGTGAGTCTGGGCAACCTAATGGACGTCTGCACAAAACATGTAAATATGCTGTACCTCGTACAATTCCAGTCAGTTTTGGTCCAGTCAATTAGTTACCGAATCTATATTGAATATACATTTCATAATTCCCGCGTTAGTTGTAAGTTGTTCAAGTGCCTTCATAAAATCCGCGATACTTACCACATGTTTTTCAAGTGTTATCCATTTTAACTGAAACCGTTGCGTGCTTTTTTTACTCCCTGCTCTAGTGTCTGAAGAGATGTAGAAATGACTGGATAAAGATCTTCCTTTTAAAATTTAATTTGATTCTCTCTTCAAAATCATGACATATATATATATATGAAAGAAATATATATTATATATCAAAAACAAGAAATAATAGATAATGAACATAACAAGAAATAGCGTAATAAAAATATAAAAGCTTAACATGAAGAACAAAATTATAGAGAAATAAAAAAGAAACTACAAAAAAGAAGAACCTAGAGAGTCAGAAAGCAATTTCGGACTTAGAACCGAATAAGTGGGGTTAAACTAGTTTGAAGGCGCCAACCTTCCCCCTTTGCAACTCGGTAGGAAAAACCAAATAAAATAAAATAAACAAAAATTCAGAGTATGTAAAAACTCAGAGAGTATGATAAAACCACTTACTACTATTATGTAACAAACTCTTCCAAACTCTTAATGCAGAAAATTCGCAAAACAAAAAGGTAAGAAAAGTAGAAAAATCCTAAAACAATTATATAAGATAAGTATTTTTCAAAAAATAATTTAACAAAATTTCTTTACTCACAGAGCTTTTACGAAGAGAATCAAGCATCTTAACATCAATGAAAATCAATTATTCACCAAGTTAAAAAATTCGAATATACATAAACACATCTTTTGAGCTAACTTTTAAACCAGCCAGCAAAGACAGATATAAAAAAAGACTACAATCAAATATGGTAGAATTTGAATTGGTTGATTGCCAAAAATGTAAATTTGCTAGGCTCTAATTTGGTTAGTTGTCATGCATGTGTTGGTTGTCACCACTAACATGCTGACTTTGAAATTCTATTGTTGTGTGGTGGTTTTGGAATTAGAAGTAGCAAGACGGTTAATGTATTTGTGATGAATATAAGTTCTTAAGAAATTAAAAGGGTATTCATGATCTAAACAACATTGAACAAATTTTTTGATATTATTGTATTTATCTATTTTGTGGGTAGTTAAGTTATCATTTCTAAATAAAAAATTCAAAATGATATTTCTGTAAATTGATATATGCAAGTTACTATTCCATACAGGAATTTTAATTATATGGAACTTAAATATATATACTAGAGGAACCGACAAACGTTGTCATGTACACATATCCTAAATTTGAAAATTCCAAATTTTTATGAATAAGCTTTAACAATCTGGACCGTTTTGAGTAAAATTTGTATTAAAAAGTTATTACAATGTCTAACGTCATTACCTGTACGGTTATCAAAATTCAATCAATCGATAGTGTGTGAGTATGTGTATACTATAAGGGAAGTTAAATGTAAAGGCTGTGTGAATAAAAACTTAAACTTGTTTTAATTAATCGTGAAAAAGTTGATACTCAAACTGTTTTATAACAGGTATATTTATTAAATTGTACATAAACTTAATTTATTCTAAGGCCATTAGATGTACAATATTTTTGGTTAATCCTTGGGGGGTAGAAACAAATAAATTCGATGGTTTTCCAACTCTGAAACACGCAACATGCGCGCGTTAGTTGGCATTAGAAAAGCAAGGATTTTCTAAATTTAAGACACAAGTCTTCATTGTTTAACCTTGATACTTATTAATAGTCATAGCAAATGCCAAGCAAATTGGAAATTGTAAGCGTTTAAATGGTATAGGTGAATCTGAAAGAATCGTTGGGATCCGTGGTAGAAGTACAACTTTATCTTGAAACTTTCCAATTAAAATAGCAGCTTTAAGATTTTTGCCCAAGAATTTTTTATGACTAATCACGTGCCATTACACAATTACGGTGCGTTCAAATTTCGAAGCAAAATTATGGGCGAGCCAATCTTCAATCGCAAATTATGTGGACGCATTCCCGGTAAATCCAGTAAATTTTAATACTCTACAGGATAATTGACTACTTCATCAGGATCAGCAACAGTGTCAATCGATTTGAATGTAATTTCATTACCAGGCAACGACTGTTGTATTTTGAAATTGATGGCGTCAACATCCAAATTTTTTGCCGCCAAAATAGCTCGCTCACGTAGCCATGCATTGTCAGTATAATTATGCCGTAAATCTGGAAAGATATTTTTTATTAATTCGTCTTTGGTAGCCACAATGTTGCAAAACTTTTCTGGGAGTTGAATATATTGTGCATCTTCATACAATTGAATTCTACCATTGCCAATGTCTAGCAATTGTTCAGAGAACCTCGACATTAATGGATCATTTTGAAGTTGAACACGCATATTAATAGTAAGACATAATTTACTAATACTTCGCCCTAGATAAGATTCTTTCAAACATGCGTTTATTTCATTCGCATATGTCGAACGGGGAATAACGGGGAATGTTTGTCTGAAATCACCAGACAGCAACAGTAGAGCACAACCGAAAAGCCTAGTATTATTTTTGATATCTTTCAGGTTTCTGTGTCGAGAGCTTCAAGCGAATGCTTGTGGGCCATGGTACATTCATCCCAGATGATAATTTTTCATTTTCTGAAAATTTCAGCCATGCCTGAATGCTTCTTTATATTATACATTCACCGACAACTTACGTATTTTTCAATTCCTACTATTAGCTCACGATCTCTATACATATTTTATTTGTCTGTTTGTTTATGTATTTACTTATCTTGTTGGAATTTTCAATCGTTAATAAAATACATTTTAAAGCACTCAATTGAGCTGAAATGTAATGTGCATGATTATTTTGGATGGCAATACAATAATTTAATTAAAATTAATAAAAATTAATTGATTAAAACTAATTATTTAAAAACTTACAAATACAGCCACGTTGGCGATTTAGCGACCCTTTTGGCGACTTATGTCAAAATTTGAAAAGGTTTTTTTCTCACGTGTTAAAGCATTCAGTTAAAAGGAAATTTTTTATACACGATTGTTTTGGATGGCAATACGATAGTTTAATGATAATTAATAAAAATTAATTACCACTTAATGTTATGATTCTATCATATGTATATACATATTTATATTAATTGCAACTATTTAATAAAGAGTAGCTAAAATAATTTTTTTCTTGGTTGATCTAAGTAGGAATTGATTAAAATTTTTTTTATATTACTTGTTTATAACAATAGCGTTGTTACAACAAAGCAGGTGAGTGTTGAGTTGTATTTTTGAATGTTTTTAATTAATATCTTTTAAACTAATTGCGTGATATCGAAACAAATTGTGAATCTGAAAAATTCTCGAATTAAATTGAATCCCCATAAAAAATTTCATTGAAATCGGTCCAGCCGTTTAGGAGGAGTTTAGTGACAAACACACCACGCACAGAAGATTTTTATACATAAAGATATATATATATATATATATATATATATATATATATATATATATATATATATATATATATACTAGCGGCTCCTACAGACGTCCTGTACACACGCCTTAAATCAGAAAATTACAATACAAACTTTTTTGAATAAGTTGTAACAATCTGGATAGTTTTGATGAAATTTTTTATAAAGTTATTACTATACCTGACATCATCACATGTGTGTTTTTACAGTTACCACAATTTGACCTATCGATTGCGTGTGAGTATGTATTTACCATGAACTAAGTTGAATATAGAACCTTTTCTGAATAGAAACTTAAACTTGGTTTGAAGAAAGGGTAAAAAAAGGATAACACTAGATCTATTTTTTTATCAGGTATATTTTTTATGGCACAAAAAATACATTTATCAGAATGGCATTGAATGTACAACGTTTTTTGTTAATTATTGATGGGTATAAACAAACAAATGCGATGGCTTGCCAAACCTCGGACATGCAACATATAATTGGCCGTGCGAAAAGCAAGGGATTCCTAAACCTAAGCCACAAATTGTCATTGTTTGACCTTGTGACTTATTAATGGTCATAGGAAATGCCAAGCGAATTGGAAATTGCAAACCTTTGAATTGGTAGGTGAGTCTGAAAGAGAATCAATGGGATATGTTGTAGAAGTACAACTTCACCTTGAAGTTTGCCGCTCAATATAGAGACCTGAAGAATATTGTCCATGATTTTTTTTTAATGAACAATTGCGCGCCCTTACATAATTTCGGTGCATTTTAAATAATAGCGATATCGGACCGAATTGTGCATCTAAATAATTATAGAATCCACACAAAAGATATCATCCAAATAGGTCCAGCAATTTAGGAGGATTTCAGTCACAAACACACGCCCAGATGAATTATATTGTTGCGTTTTCGGGGGTTCGAAATGATTGAAGCCGAAGAGCGGGATCCAAAACAATTTTATTCTTTGCCAAAACAGTCCTCCACAAATTGTAGAACAGTTCGAGAAAGTCACGTACAATCGATGAAAATACTGATAACACAGATGTAATACACTAACAAAAGCAATAGTAAACACTCAGCACAAAAATAATAACTCAATAAAAGCAATAACACATTCACTATGCACTCGTCTCTCTCTTTCTCAAGCACAGAGAGGTATCACTTGCATGAAAGCTGAGATCTGACTAACTGACTAGCCGGCCCGGGCCCTTTTATACCTTTCGGTCAGAAACCTCTTGCACTTGCCAGAATAATCGAGAAATAGAAAGGTCTAGCAAAATCCGGAACGTACGAGAAAAGCTCAATACAGTAATACATTCAATACAATAGTGTTACAATACCGCGATAGGGTTGCCAGACAGGGTTGCCATGGTCGCCAAGCTTATCGCCCACATTTGGCGATATATCGCCAAATTTGGCGCCAAAAATTAAGTCGCCAAATCCGTCGCCAACTTGGCGCTAGCTGCAATATTTGGCGAGTTTACCATTTAAACCAATGTTAAAGCATGGGGCCCGTGCAATGCAGTGGAAATGATATTACAGGTAAACAGGGTTGAAATCACATTAGATACGACAAATTAAACTGTAAAAAATGAACACAAATGAGTAGAAACAATTAGAATAAGACTAAATTCGTAACATTGCCCCCCTCTCAAGAACTGCACGTCCCGGGCAGTACAACCCTTCATCAGACGTTAACATAATAATAAAGCAATTGATTAAAAACAACTAAATGAATATGCAATAATAAACATGTAATACATAGTACAAAATAAACACTTAATGCATAGTACAAAATAAACACGTAATGCATAGTAGAAAATAAACACTTACAAAACAATAAACAAAATTATTTACAAGATTATTTACACACTAACTTATTTATACAAGACCATGGTCAAAATAAATTACACGATAATTGACACACTAAGAATTATGGCCATAATATGGAGCAAGCCTGTCGTAATGAACGACTCTAGGCTTCGAATTCGTTGACTTACGGATCCGGATTACGACGTCATTTATTATCTTTAAAATTGTATAAGGACCGTCCCAATGCGATTGTAGCTTAGGAGAAAGTCCTTTGCGTCGAGTCGGGTTGTAGAACCACACCTTGTCACCTTCCTTGAATTGATGTCCTGTGGCTTTTGTGTCGTACCGAGTCTTCATCTTCTCCGTCCTCAGGTTGATCCGTTCTCGAGCCAAATGGTGTACATCTTCAAAACGTGCCTGGAGATTCTGCACGTACTCCTCAGGCGATGAAGGTGTATCCGGAGGGCGACCAAACAGCAGGTCACAAGGGAGACGAAGATTCCGGCCAAAAAGCATCTGGGATGGTGAATATCCGGTAGTCTCGTGAACGGCGCTGCGGTACGCTAGCAGAAAGAGAGGAACTTTCTGGTCCCAGTCTTGTTGGTTCTTGGAGACCATCAGTGAGAGGTTATTCAGGATGGTACGATTAAACCTCTCCACCATGCCATCTGACTGTGGGTGCAAAGGTGTGGTCTTGGTCTTGTCAATTCCGAGTAGTTCACAGACCCCCCTTCAATACGGCAGAAACGAAATTTCTTCCCTGATCGGAATGAAGTTGAAGAGGTACCCCATATCTCGATATCCAGTGCTGCACTACAGCCTCCGCTACGGTGGGGGCTTCCTGATCGGAATGGGGTACACTTCGGGCCATTTCGTGAAGTAGTCCATGACAACAAGTAGGTACTTATTACCAGACGCAGTTCTTGGCAGAGGTCCCAGGATATCGAAAGCGATACGTTCGAAGGGTGCTCCAACATTGTAGCGATGCAGCTTCCCTCGGCTACGTATCTTTGGCCCCTTCCTAGCTGAACAGGCATCACAGGACTTGCACCACTGTTCCACGTCAGCTCTCACTTTACCCCAGAAGAATCGCTCTCGAACTCGGTGCAAAGTTTTCATGACGCCGAAATGACCTCCTGTTGGGCTGCCATGCAATTCTTTGAGTACCTCTGGGATACGAGATCGAGGAAGTACTAATTGCCACCTGAATGTCTTTCCATCCTCTGATTCAATTTTCGGTATAGAACACCATTCCTGAGATGTAGAGAATTCCAGAGGGCCCAATACTGCTTAGTTGTAGGACTATAAGCCGAGATGTCCTGCCAACTTGGTTTATTGCTGGAAGACTCCATAAACTCTATAAGGGGTTTAATATCAGGATTCGCCATCTGGTCTTCTCGAACTTTCTCGTCACTCAGGGATCGGGTGGCGTCGCTGTTGAAGTTGTTATCTGGCGTATAGCATAGTCATATTTGGTCTCTACTCTGGAACAATGACGACAATTTTTCTGGGCAGGGTCTTCTTGAAAGGGCATCAGCATTTCCATGCGAGGAGCCTTTACGATGTCTGATGTCAAAGTAATACTCGTTGAGCCGTTGTATCTATCTGGCTACCTGGCCTTCAGTGTTTCTAAAATTCATTAGCCAGGTTAAAGAGGCATGATCGGTACGTAGAAGAAATTTTTGGCCATAGAGATAGTGATGGAAATGCTCGATGGCTTTCACAATAGCCAGTATCTCTTTTCGAGTGACACAATAATTTCTTTCCGGTTTCGATAAACACTTACTCCAATAAGCTACGACTCGTTCCTGGCCATCTATTTCCTGAGATAATACTGCTCCGACACTCTCATTACTGGCATCAGTGTCCAAGATAAATGGCTTGTCGGTTGTGGATATATTAAGATCGGTGAAGACGTCAAAGCTTCTTTAAGCTGGAGGAAGGAATCTTCACATTTTTTTGTCCACTGAAACTTTTGTTTACTTTCTGTTAGCTTGTGCAAGGGTCTTGCGATGTTAGAGAACCCTTTCACAAACTTTTTCGGTAATAAGTACATAGTCCCAGGAAGCTTCGCAGCTCACGGAGGTTTTCAGGGCGTTTCCAATTCTTTACTGCGGACACTTTTTCGGGGTCCGTACGAACACCTTCTGCAGAGATGATGTCCCAGATAATTGACTTCTTTCTGGAAGAACTTGCATTTCGAAGGGTTTAGCTTCAAGTTAGCGTCGCTTAATTTTGATAACACCTTCCGGATATTTTGAAGATGTTCTTCAAACGTACGCCCTCCTATTATGACGTCATCCAGGTAAATAAGGCAAGCTTCAAAAGTCAGACCCTTTAGCACGTCTCCATCAGGCGCTCGAAAGTAGCTGGCGCATTGCAGAGCCCGAACGGCATGACTTTGAACTGCCATAGTCCTTGGCCGGAAGTGAATGCTGTTTTTCTCTATCTTCGGGATGGATCTCCACTTGCCAGTATCCGCTCTTTAAATCTAAAGTCGAGAACCATTTATGACCGGAAAGGTATCCAGGGTGTCATCTATCCTTGGAAGAGGTAGCTGTCCTTCTTGGTGACGTCATTAAGTTTTCGATAGTCCACGCAAAATCTTGTGGAGCCATCTTTCTTACGAACCAAGACGATTGGAATGCCCACGGACTCAAGACGGTTCTATGATGTCATTTTCCTGCATCTCGTAGTAGTGTTCCGACCTCTTCCTGTTTAGCAAACGGCAAGCGTCTTGGGTGCTGTTTAATCGGCGGATGGTCTGCTGTATCAATTCTGTGTTGTGTCACTGTAGTATGGCCAATATCGCTACTGTTTCTAAAAAACACGTCTTCAAATTCTTGGAACAGTCTTTCTGCGGAGCTTTTCTGTTCGGGGACAATTCAGCATTTTCTAGAAGGTCGGAGTCAACTGTTGAGGCGAGTTGGATGGGAGCAAGCTCGAACTTTTGCAGACACAGGTTACTGGACTGCAGGTTTGCCAACACTTCACCTTTCTGGAACACTCTAGGTTTTTCAGTTACGTTGCAAATTCTTACCGGGATAGTTTTTCTGGAAAGGTCCACTAGCGTCAGCTCGCTTTATTTTTCCGCAGATCCAATTAGGCCAGAGTTGAAACTCACATCGTTACCGATGTATCCAGGTACTATGATTTCAGTCCTTGGGGGAATGGTAATATTCTCGTTAGCGGTTACCTGTCGAATAGATTCTGTCCTGTGTTCAATTTTGAATATAGTGACTTCTTCGTGTATGGAACGTAATTCGTTCTTGTTGAAGTCTAGAGTGAAACCATGCTCCTTTAGAAAGTCCAGTCCAAGAATGAAAAGGGTCTGCAATATCTGCGACATACACAGCATGTTGGTAGGTAGTGTCTCCAAACTTGATCTTGACTTTTAATTTTCCGTGAATATCAATCTTTTTCCCCGTCACGGTCTGTAGCACCACGCGGGGCGGGGTCCAGATATTTCTCTTTTAACTTTTGAGGCAGATCGTTCCGAATGATAGACACATTGGCTCCTGTATCGATGATCATGTTGCAGGGAAGCTCGTTAACATGTCCCATTATAAAAATTCCATTCTCACCGGTACACTTTGTTGAAATGACACACTTGAATGTGGGGGCTTTCCAAAATCTGGCAACCTCCGCCCCGAGATGGCCATTAATTAGTTTTTCCGACACCTCCTTCCAGGAGGCGCTATTATTAGTTTCAGCGCCTTGGCGTGCCCGGCAGCTTCTCTGCAGATGCCCTTCTCGACCGCAATTTAAGGGTCTTCTTCCCGTCTGTTTTCTGGGACATCAAAGACTCAACTCTATTCATGAAGCTTCTCATCTGTCGCTCTAACCGCTCCACACTTGAGTTCGACGTGTCCGATTCGTTGACGGCTCGTATGGGGTGTCTGTCCTTTCGTGTTGCTTGCTGGGGCTGCCTCGAATTTCATAGCAAACACTAGGGCCCCCTTTAAGTCCCTTGAGATCCGCCATTCGAGAGCTTTCTGGATTTCCGGATCACGCACCCCGTCGATGAAGTGTTGCAGCGCCAGGACTTCTCTTACTTCAGTCGGACGGTCAGAAAACGCCAAGTGAGAAAGCCTCTCGACGTCCGTCGCCAGTTCTTGGAGCGTTTCGGACACTTTCTGCTGCCGTGACTTCAGCTGGAGTCTGCTGTAATCCTTCACACATTTCTCTCGAGCGTAACTCAGAGCATTAACGAGAGCGTCGAAATCCAGCCGCTGTGTTTCCGGCAAAGTTTGCAAAATGTCAGCAGCGTCGGCTCGAAGAGAAGCAGCTAACTGGCAGGCCTTGGTCTGGAGTCCCACTGGTTTGCATCCGCCACTATGGAGAATTGGGTCTTATACACCTGCCAAGAACTTTCCGTCATATGTGAAAGCTTGATGGAAGGCTTGAAACTTAAATTCATCCCCTTGACCATTCATGACTTTCTGCTTCAATTTCTCTAGGTCACTCCTGAACGAGATGGAAACATCTTCTACCTTCTTGAAAATTTTCGCCTCTAGTTTGCTCTCCATATCTTCAATTTATTTTCAAATTTGTTCTCTATATCCCACAAATTTGTTTTCGAATTTATTTTCCACTCGACTCGATTCTTTTCCCTTCCATTTCTTCAAATTTCTTGTCCATAGTCGTCAATTTGTCGCCATGCCCTTCAGATCACTTTTCAACTCTTCCTTGTTGGCGCTGATCTGCTCGTTTACGTTAGTAAGCTTGGTATTCACTTCTGATATTGGTGGTCACCTCCGATTTCATTTCAGTCATATTGGCATTCATGCTGGCGGTCAACTCCGATTTCATTTCGCCCATATTGGCATTCATGCTGGTCAAGTCGATTTCATTTCAGTCAATTTTTCTAGAAGAATCTGGAACTGGGCCTCCATCGCTCTTGTTGTTGGCATTCAATCCCAGACACCAATTGTTGCGTTTTCGGGGTTCGAAATGATTGAAGCCGAAGAGTGGGATCAAAACAATTTTATTCTTTGCCAAAACAGTCCTCCACAAATTGTAGAACAGTTCGAGAAAAAGTCACGTACAATCGATGAAAATACTGATAACACAGATGTAATACACTAACAAAAGCAATAGTAAACACTCAGCACAAAAATAATAACTCAATAAAAGCAATAACACATTCACTATGCACTCGTCTCTCTCTCTTTCTCAAGCACAGAGGTATCACTTGCATGAAAGCTGAGATCTGACTAACTGACTAGCCGGCCCGGGCCCTTTTATACCTTTCGGTCAGAAACCTCTTGCACTTGCCAGAATAATCGAGAAATAGAAAGGTCTAGCAAAATCCGGAACGTACGAGAAAAAGCTCAATACGTAATACATTCAATACAATAGTGTTACAATACCGCGATAGGGTTGCCAGACAGGCATGGTCGCCAAATCGCCCACATTTGGCGATATATCGCCAAATTTGGCGCCAAAAATTAAGTCGCCAAATCCGTCGCCAACTTGGCGCTAGCTGCAATATTTGGCGAGTTTACCATTTAAACCAATGTTAAAGCATGGGGCCCGTGCAATGCAGTGGAAATGATATTACAGGTAAACAGGGTTGAAATCACATTAGATACGACAAATTAAACTGTAAAAAATGAACACAAATGAGTAGAAACAATTAGAATAAGACTAAATTCGTAACAATATATATAAAGATATATACCGTATCATGGCGAAATGAATAATCTTTCCGATTCTGTAATTGTTTTTTGTCTGATTTTGACAGAAAAATTAGATTATAATTTTAAAACTGTTAAAAGATCGGAAAATACTTCCATTTCTTTTTTTTTTTTATAGCCGAGCATCAGCAGAATAAACAGCACACATGGGTAAAACACAATTATGCGTTTCACTAGTTTTAGTTTATTTTTAATGAATTGCGATATTGGACTGAATTGTGAATCTAAACCATTCTCTCGAATCCACTTCAACCCACACAAAAATGTCCTCAAAATCGGCCTAGCCGTTTAGGAGGAGTTCAGTCACATACATACGCACAGAAGATTATTTGAAATTATATTAATTAAAAACGCTAAAATGCATGATTCGTTTGCATTTTTGAAACAATGAACTCCCGGTTTGGCCAGTTTGGCTGAAAATTGATTTTTGACGCCAACTTACGTCATTTTTATACCAATAACGTAGTTACAAAAAGGCAGGTGAATACTGAGTTGGATGTTTTTAATGTTTTTAATTAATATATTTTTATTCAAATGTGTTATTGGACCGAATTTGGAATCTAAACCATTCTCGAATCCACTTGAACCCACAGAAAAAATTTCATGAAAACCGGTCCAGTCACTTAGGAGGATTTCAGTCACATACACACGCACAGAAGATTTTTATATATAAAGATGTATATTGTTTACGAAGTCCCGTTTTTCATGTCATTATTAGTCTGTACCAAATCTGGTGTCATGTTTTATTGTTAGATCGAGATACAGATTGCTCTGGAGTGTCAACTTTAAAATACACCTTGCACTTTTTAAAACTATCTACATGTGTCAAAACAGTAATTACTGACGAGGGTTTCGCACATGAAATCTTTGGCTTTCTTGCAATAAATACGCCTATCGGTAATCTATGGAACTAATCTTGTTTTACATAACATCTTATTTCTCACATTATCATTAGCATCCATAACAAATTTGGTGCCATTTCGATTGTTAGATCGAGCTACAAGTGGGATTGCACACATTGCCAGTTTTAATAAATATATCTTGTATACCGAATCTATAATTGTGTAGGAGAATACAGATATAATTATTCATCACGAGGTCTCCCGAGTTTTTACAGTGATTCTCTATATGTTCTGCTGGCATGCTTCATTTGTTAAGCAGAGATCCTTTAAGAACGAATTTCGCAGATGCATTATAGACAGAGATATCGGTTTTTCAACTATGAGACCACCAGATTTGAAATTTGGCAAGTATGTTTTTGTTATAAAGTAAGGATCTTCGAAGGTTTTTTTGTGGAAACGCTCACAAAGGGTGGGTGAATGCTTATTGAACAGTAAAAGATACATTTTTTGGTTATAGAGATTCTTATTTAGAGAAGATGTTTAGAAGAATGTTCTTATTACAATCGAAAGCTTAAAAATAGGATCTAATCTTGAAATAAAAATGGATAGTCATACAGCATTATGAAATAACCAGCCCTGCGATATATGTGGATAACTGTTTATGTGTAAATATGCACAAAGACGCACACATAAATGTAATAATACCTCGACTTATATGCTACCCTGACTTACGAGAAATTGGAGAACGCGGTTTTCAAATCTCTTCGATTCGTGTTTTGCTTGCGCATTACACAGCTCTATTACTCACTTCCCATTTCCTGTTTAGCTAATGTACGTTTCCTGTGGAATCGATGTTTAGCCATACTAATTTATTTTGTGTTATCTATTTCTTATATTTGGAGTGTGTGTATTTGATATTTAATGTTATAATTGTTATATCGGGTTTATATATGTATTATATCTACACAGATTTGAGAGACAGTTATGCCATCCAAACGAAATAAAACCTCTGGGTCTAGAAACGAAAAGTTAGAAGAAGTTCAATTTAGAAGATTGAATGAGAATGTATTTTGAATTTTTCAGAGGTCCTCAGTTTAATTAATAAAGGGATACAAATTTTAGAAAATGTAGAGTTTAATGAAGATAGAGAGAGAGAGAGCAGATCTTTTTTTCAATAAAAATAATTTTTGAACTGGCAGACTAATATGTTTGATTTTATAAAACGTTCTACATCAAACTAAATTCAGCTTACGATTTTGTATTTGTGTTATCTAATATTTTATTAAACATTTTTCCCTAAATTATTATTTTTTTATCTCCATCCCTAAATAAAAGTATTTGTATATATTTAAATGCGAAATTATACCCGACTTACGCGGGTTCAACTTACCCGGTTAACACTCAAACCTACCAATGCAAAAGTTCGGGATATTACTGTACATATGCGTTACCATTTAAGTATGAAATGCGTTATTCCATACAATAACTAGGTATTTCATGAAATAACTAGACAAGTCAATTAATTACACATTATTGAATTTAAATAGATATTTTGTAGAGTAACAATTATACTTGCTCGTGAAAATATAAATACAGCTCTCGAAAGTTCTTTGAACCAATTCAAGTTTGCTTTTTGTTGTTTTTGAGCTTATTATAACTGCTTTGCTATGACATACGTGTGTATCCTTTATTACGTTGCTTTTAACCCGTGATCACTCGCGCGGAGTGTTCTGTACACCCCAGCAACAATAAAATCCTCCCTGGACTCTAAAAGGAATGCGCTGAATCACTTTTTTTTCTGTAGCTGCACATTTTAGGTCATTGAACTTTCAGGCCTGATGCAATCCATCTTTCTCGAACGATTGGAATGTAATGACCTTCAAAAGTTTATCTGGGGGCTGAGAACTCCCACGAAAAGTTGAGCATATGTATGCAGTCTGCTCTGAATGCTTGGAAAAGGATTAAAATATCATTTTTCTACTTTTTCTACTATCATTATCTCTTTAATCATAAAAAAAGTATACTTTTTACTGGTTTATAAAAAAATATAAAATTATGTGTTTTAAAATGAAAATTTTGTATGTTTAAATGTTAGTCTCAATTGCATGCAATAAATTTAATAATTGTATTTGTATAAGAGAAAAAACATCTTGTAATTTACTTTAAAAATATGTAATAATGACTTAGTTTTATTTTCATAATTAAATACACGTGTTAAAAGTTTGGAGTATTCTCTACACTCCGCGAGTAACGACGGTAGCAAAAACAGGCGCGAGTGACCGCGGGTTAAACGTAGATTTAAAAGAAGGTGTATATATATATATATATATATATATATATATATATATAATATTAGAATTTGAAATTTCGGATTATTAACAAATATTTTTGCAAACTTGTTTCGAGCAATGACTTCTGCATATATGGAAAACCAACCTGTAAATAAGAAATATTTGAATCTTTATTAAATAAGTGTCGGACAAAAGGAAAACAGTGATGTACTTAATCGTGAAAAATTATTAATTTTAATAGAAAAAGTAAAAAGGGCTAAAACATTTCAGAAAAAAGTACCACGTGACTATTGGTTACTCCTGAATCATTTGAAGCAGCATACTTGAAGTTCAAGAAAGAAAAGTTAATCTTGCCAGTAACAGATGGAAAACATACTCCTTTGTTTAATTAATGTTAGCAATGGGAGTAATAAGAAATATTATATAATCTGCTTTACTTGATTATCTATTAATCATCCGCATTAGAGGTAAAATGTATTTTCGAGAGTTTTTAGCTATTTATAATCAATTACTTTATAAAATAACTTCAGTTTTTTTTATTTTTCACTTTAATGGTCTGTTATTAGTTAATTTATAGAATGACTGGTTAAAGTATGAAATGTTTCATCTATTATATATTTTAATGATTTGTCTAGTTATTTCATTATTTTATTCACAAGAACTGAATTATGCACTTTGACGGTACATAAGGTGACTCAGTACCAGGGTTCCAAGTTCGAAGAAAGGGTGATATACAGCTACATGACTAGAAATAGAATAACGATGCTAAAGGTAAGAAATAATGTGTACATAGTGTAATTTACGCAGAAAACACA
This sequence comes from Trichonephila clavipes, assembly GCA_019973935.1. Taxonomy (NCBI): domain Eukaryota; kingdom Metazoa; phylum Arthropoda; class Arachnida; order Araneae; family Nephilidae; genus Trichonephila; species Trichonephila clavipes. The sequence goes on along the minus strand of BMAU01021212.1, from coordinate 138,851 downwards.
CACACACACAAGAAACAGTCACCTCATAAGTGAATATGCGGTGTATTATTCAACATACGAAGTATGATTCAAAAGTTCACAGAATGAGTCTATAATTTCAAAAATATTGCCAAACACTTTTGTCACTATTTGTAAAGGTCGTAGCACTATTTCCCCACTGAACACGAAATTTGATATTCCTTTTCTGTTCAACAAACGAATTCTTTTTTCAATCGGTGGCTATTAAAGGCCTCAACCTATAAAGCACGACGCAGTGGTCAGTTACTCATCACATGATTTAGGACAAAATTTTCTAACAAAAGGTAAATAACGCAGTAACACAGAAACGTTATCGTTATCGCTCTACTGTAAATATTTATCACATTATAGACTCAGTCCGAGAGTGGCCGCAGTAGCCGAGTGGTCAAGGTATCGGATTGTGACTGACTTGTGACGAGTTCGAGCCCAGTACCACTAATGAAACGCTGTGTACGGGAGCGATGCCGGTAAATTTATTGAGAGCTCAAACGTCCTCCCATTGGTGTGGTGTGGTAGTTAGGAGAGATGGTGCCAGCTCAGGTGTCATCCTCGTCATTTGACCATGGTTCAAAATTACGAGGTACGTCACCAAAAGCCCTCGTGTAGCTGAACAGTAGGACATAAAAATTCACTCATTCCGGGAACTTTTGAACCCTACTTCGTGCATCAACAAATATAACAGTGAGTTCACAATCTCAACTGATCCACATTTGTAATATGTTCATAAAAGCATGCCGATTAATGGTTTTAAATATTTTTATATAATTGCATACTGAGATAAAATTTCCCGACTAGAAAATTATAAATTATTTAATGCACTATTTTTTATAAAAAACTAATTTAAATCAAGATATATTACTTTATAAAATATAAGTATATATACTTTTTTTAAGAAATAATAGAGATGTTAGAGATGGTAATTTAAGAAAATGAATTCATTATGTAAAAGATATACTCAATTGCTCTCTCAATACTATTCAACCCCACATTTCAATGAATATTCATTTCGGTGATTAAAGTTTCCTATTTAAATTTCGTAAACATGTTTTTCCATAACAGTGAACGCCAATAGCGTTTTTTGTTCTCATTTAACTAAACTTTAATTCCAAGTGATCCCAAATTTAAAATAAAAAAACAAGCGGATTCCATATTTTCTTTCACAAATTTTTGAAAATCTATCAACACACTTTTTTTTATTCTATTTCTACTGTTATTACTATAAGCAAAACTATATTTCAAGTTGATGTTCCAAACTAAATAGAACGAAAATATTTTTTTTTTATCTTGTTTAAAAATATCATATTCAATAATAATAACTTTTATGCGCAATAATAATATTAAAAACTATTTTATGTGTTTATTTCCTTTGAACAGCAATTTGAGAGTTAGATTATCTATGCAAATAAAAGAAGAAGAATTAAACAAAAACATTAAAAGTTTGTAAGTGAAATATCTGTGGGAAGTTAATCGAGTAAATTTGTTTTCAGTCCATTTAAAAAAATATATTTAAGTACTTGAAAATAATATTGAAGTACAATTATTTTTATTAGTTAATGAATGTAAGACGAATCCCCCTAGTCCATTTTTATTTATAAAAATTATTCTGAAATAGTGATTTAAAAGAAAAAAAATATTTTTATCAGCTTTTAATAAAAATACATAAACGAATAATTGCAAAACTAATTTAAAACGAATGAATTTAATCAATGATGTGGTTTTCTAAAATACATTGCTCCGATTAGTTTTAATTTATCTCAAAATACCCCCCCAATATTGCTCCAAGTTAATTAAATTTATATATAGTAGAGAATATACACATCACTGATTTAAAAAATAAGCTTTAGGATACGACATTTGCACGGTATGGTATTGATATATCATATAATTTTAAATAGGCTTAGGAAATTAATTATTAATCAGATATATGGTACTTCATCTATAAAACTTCCCCAGTTCCAACAGTAAATATAATTTACTTCCCTCAAGTTTAATTTTCTTTCACTGAATCATTGTCTTTAAAATATCCATTCTTTCTCTACCTATTTTAGAGTCTATATTTATTTATTTATATTTAATTCTTTAACCATAACAAGCAAACAGAGTTAAAATAAATCCCCACCAAATAACTATATCATTAAATATGCGTGATATTTTTTGTGGGCAGGGTATAATATCAAATTATAATATATTTATAACACCAAGTCAAATTTATTCCAACCAGAATTTTTACATATAATTCATTTCTACTTTCACCTCTCTGGCAAATAAGCACAAAAATCAGAGAATTGACCCTCTGTTTAAAAATATATATATAAAAGCTTGGACGCAGTTCCATTCTCTTCTGTCAAGCTTTCTCTGCTCTCAACTGCTGCCTAAAACTTGCAAGCAAGTTGTAAAAACATGGCTTGGAGAGTAAAGATAAGGACTACAAAGTATCATCTTCCCTCTTTTTTTAAGGTACAAAGTTTTTCTTTCTCAAAGTATCCTTTTTTCAACGTATTTATTTGGAGACACAGTAAAAGTAAAAATAATTTGTTTTATATTCATATTATATTAAGTTTATTCTGGAAGTAAAAGGCCAGTTTGAGACCAACCGTTATTTTACAATTTTAAGGAATTAAGAAATTTTGAAGTTTTTTCAAACACTTATAAGATGCTCATTTTTTACTTTTTTTGTCAATTTTAATTATTTATGTTTTTTTAGATAATTGCGAATAGAAGTCAGTAGTGTGTGTGTGAAAATCTTTTATCTTGTTCATTTTTAAATAATTATTTTTCTAGTTAAACCTGTGGAAAAAAACAGTTTTTTTTTAAAAAAAATAGATATCTAAAACCTAAATCCACAAAATATATATTATAGAACACACGTTTGGGAATAGATGCAAAAAAATTCAAGGGCTTATGAGGAATAGAAAAAAATGCCTTAAGGATTAGAAAGCACTTATACCTTCAAAATGGAAAGTATGAGAAAAATGCATTTCAAGTTTCTAAAGACATAAAACAAAATTTTACAATGCACGTAAAGCTCTAATTCTTTAATGTGTTACTATCCAATGTATGCTCTACTTTAAAACACTATTTTAATTAAATATGACTGAAATTTTTTTTTTAATTCAAAATATATTTTTGCATAATATTTATAGCATTCGTTGCAACGACAGTTTATTCAGCTTAACCCTCCAAGCGGTCTGTATGTAAAATCCTGCCATTCTAAAGATGCTTTTATTGCCTTCAAGTAAGATTCTGAAAAGCGTATTTTTAAAAATACGGTTCAACCGTTTTTGAGAATCTTTCTTACAGGCAAAAAAAAATACGTGCTCTACATTTTCGAAGCATCTCTAGACTGGCAGGATTTTACGTGCAGACTGCTTGGAGGGTTAATCTCAACCTAATATTTTGAAACACAAAAACCTTCATGCGCCGAATAATAATGATACTAAATCGAGATAAAATTGGCAACTTTTTTCATAAAATTTAATTTTGTTTTCACTTTTAAATCGGTCAATTTAGGATCTTTAATTTCTTGTTGTACGATTTTAAAATAGAAAAAAATAGTGCTACAATATGTTTAGTATAATGTAGTTTGGTGCATTAAGAGAAAATATTCAATTAAACTGCAATAATTGAATTCAAAATACTAGTAATATCGGAAGTTTAATTACAGTATCAGATGATGACTGATTTGTAATTAGATCCATCAGTAGTATTCCATATCTTTGAAATATTGTTTCCCAGAATAACCTGAAAATGTTTGGGGCATAGCATTTTAAAAACAAGGGAAAATTATGACAAAGCTTCTAAGTTATATTAAATATTTTTAAAGCAAAAATTTGCATTATCAATTTTAATTAATTAATTATGAAAATTCAAAAAAAACTTAAAACATAATCAAGCAGAAATGATTTTATTAAAGAAAATTAGAATGAGTAAACATTTCACACTAAAGTAATTGATTATGCTTAAAAATATTTTTAATTAAGAGTGGAAAAATGCGTGAAAAAGAAAATGAAATCAAAACCATAGCTCAGGACACTTGAAATATCTTAAAAACTAATTTCTTAACCGACCCGAAATTCGCTGGCAAGCTTCTCAATATGAGCCACAAAAAAAACGAAAAAAAATTCACTAAATATGAAATTTGTAGGCTACTGTGTAATCATGAAATACATATAGTTTTTACGTCACATGGGTTAGTGGTACAATGGAAAACGCGTTTGACTACGAATTATTAGATTCCAGGTATAAATCCTAGCTAGCTCGGAACTTCAGGAGTACACTTCTTTAAGGTTTATTCAGAATCTCAAAATTACTACTTGCAATTTGCGTAAAAAAATGAATATCATAAGCTGCATATATATATATCTTTTTTTTATGTTACAGGGGTTGGTGGTGCAATGGAAAGCGCGTATGACATTGAATCAGGAAATTCTAGGTTTAAATCCTGGCTGCCACAACATTTCAAACGATTTTCAATTTGTTACAAGGTATTCAGTATTAAAATTATTCATTATATTGAAGGTCTTAACACAAATATTGCTTTCCTGCAACATGAGTATGTGCTCAAAAGTGCGTCTGATATAATATCAGGAAATTTCAGATATAAATCCTGGCAGGTTAAATATTTCAAAGATATTTCAGTTGGTACAAAATTGTCCGTTTTAAAATTACATTTCGGTACCACAATATTACTATCTTAAACACTACTTATAGATTTAATTTACGTGGGTCATTGGCATAATAGATAACACATCTGATTACGAATCAGGAGATTCCAGGTACGAATCCTGGTTGTCTAGGTGATTTGGTGGGTGCTCATTGGTATTAATTTTACACAGAATTATTAATATAAAACTTATAATTACCCCTAAAAATATAAGTTCAAATACGCGTAGATTTTCTTTCGTGCGCCAGGAGCTTAATGAATAACGCGCCTGACTACAGATCGGGAAATTCCAGGTTCGAATCCTGACTGGCTCGGAACTTCACATCGCATCCGTACTTTTACATTTGATTCAAAGTCTCGCAACTTCAAATTGCAATTTGCGAAAAAATATTGAAAACCTTAACGCAAATACTGTTTTTGTGTAACGTGAGTAAGAGCATTCAGGTTTAAATCCTGGCTAGCTAAATATTTCAAGAAAATTTCAATTGGTTCAAATTGTCAATTTAATTTATTTAGTTATATATTTTGCTACTAAAATATTAATATATTTAACTACTTATAGATTTTATTTACGTGGATCAGTGACGCAATGGGTAACGTCCCTGACTACGGATCCTAGCTGGCTCGGTGATTCGGTGGGCTTTCATCGGTTTCAATTTTACACAGAATTCTTAATATAAAATTTACAATTTTGCCCCTGAAAATATAACCACTTAAAATACACGTAGCTTTTTCTTACGTGCGCCAAGAGCCTAATGCAGTGTTTCTCAAACTGTGCGGCACGCCCCCTGAGGGGCACGATACCTTTACGAGGGGGCGCGAGCATATCGAAAATAAAAGATTTAAAACATAATTAATTTACTGGAATGAATTAAAAAGAAATTACTTCCAGACAAAATAAAAATGCACTTCTACTCTGATATAATTTATAGGCAATATAAGTCATCAAAAATAAAATCTTCAATACCTAATTAGTTAGCTTTGATCCTATAACCAGATAAAAAAAATTTATTTGATTTTCTGTGACCCCATGAAGAGCAACTTTTTATTCCTTTTTCTCTTTAAACCTAAAATACTACTCTTTCAGGGAAAAAAAATCCCAGACTAAGAATCGAAAAAATTTGGAACGTAAAAATTCATCACTGATTATTTTTGAAATACTGCACATTATAGTTGTAATCTGTTTTTTCTTTTAATCTGCTTGACCTTCTAAGTTATTGGTAAAGTTATAGTTATGACCCCTCTCTTATGTATTTGTTTCTCATTTGGGGAAGTTGTAAGTAATGTATTTCTCTGTTGCACTTTTTCCATGGAAAATGGTTTTATGAAATTTGGCAAACCACGGCGAGCACTTAGAAGTATTACTTGGCCAAGACTTATTTTTATGAGTATTCTCAAACATATAAAGCTTAAAGAAAAACGTTTTACAAATTTTTTTTAGCAATAGCATCCATATTATGTTGAATTCACTTTTAACCCAGAAGTGATCGCGCGCGGCCCACATATCACGAAAAAGGTTATTCTGGCAAAACTATGTATTTGTTACAAAAGAAAAATTGAAAATCCTTGAAAGTAGGAAAGTTTACTTTCTCTTAGTTAAATTATTCACTGGAATCACGATTTTTATCGTATACAGTAAAATAATTATATAAAAAAAGATTGGGGTAACTCAATCGCCCCGCGTGATCATTAACGCTAGTATCGAGTGTGTGTCTGCCCCCCGGATAAAACATTTTGAAGCCTTCTCGCTTTAAATATTAAAAATAAAACTATTATTCTTCAGTGGAATTTTATATTTTTATTGTTTAACATTAATTATAAATGCTAATTCTGTGAGGCTTAAAATTACAGTTCGCGTTCAGCGATATAGTGAACTGTATGAACATTCATTGAAAAATATCATTTTACATTTTCGTAAACATTGTCGCGCATTTGGACTTACTCTCCTATCAATTCAGATATTTATGAAGAATGTTAGTTTTTTAAAAAAATGAACTTGTTCGCAAAACGGGTACTTCAGACAGTATAATTTTAATGTATCAGTTCTGCACAAGGTATTTTATAACTAATTTATTAATACTAAATTATGAGCAAGTTTAATAAGTATTAGCGAGTTCCATGGGCTTGTCTAGCAGAGGAAAGTTTTTCAAAGGAAGGTTTATGATTAGAAATTGATACTCTGAGTATATTTTCTATATTTGGCTTAGATCTATATTTTGTCTTGAAAGCAGCAACTCCATTTTGCAATCTATTCCAATTTAAGAATTCGAGAAAGAAAAATAAACTACGTATACTCATAAGTTACATATATAGAATTCAATATACTTAACTTATTAATTTGTACGGTTAAAAATTAAGATCGTTTTGTAGCTTCAGCATCTAAGTGCATTATTATTGCATTCAATACATTATTGTATAAGGGGGCACGATAAAAATTATGATTGAAAAGTGGGTCACCAGTATTGAAAGTTTGAGAAGCACTGGCTTAATGGATAATGGGCCTGACTATGGGTCAGGAGATTCCAGGTTCGAGTCCCGGCTGGCTCCAAACTTCAAAACACTTGCGCTTTTGTTGTTTGGTCGTACAGTGTTTATCCCTCCTTTCCATTATCCTCTTAATGCACCCGAGTGAAATATTTATCATATATATGGGGCCTGGTGGGAAAAAAGGTTGAGATCCCATTAGCTCGATTGTTCGAAATTAACCGGCAAACGATCTTGCAATAATAATACGTCGAATGAAATTAACAGACTGAGAAACCTGTCTAGCGATAGCTAAAAAGTTAAAACAGAAGTAAAAATAAAAAAAAAAACTTTTTTAAAAACAAGCTTTTATTTAAATGCTCTAAAAAGAATAAAATAATCTTTTCATTTAAAACTTTTTTTGCTATCAACTTATAAAGTCGTTACACAATGTATGATATAAAAGCTTATCGCGAGATTTATCTGTAGATAAACATGAAAATCAAATTACTTTATCTGATTATTTTAATTTTTTAAATTTTCAAACTAAGTAAATACGAGTACTTAAATCTCGCGACAAGCTTTTATATCATACATTGTGTAACGACTTTATAAGTTGATAGCAAAAAAGTTTTACAAGAAAAGTTTATTTTATTCTTTTTAGAGCATTTAAATAAAAGCTTGTTTTTTAAAAAGTTTTTTTTTACTTTTAAATTATTTAGATCTTAATACCAGGATACCGGTTTTAATACCGGTAGTAGAAATATTTGAAAAAGAAAGAAAACACAGGTGTTTCTTTGTTTTCCTTGTCTGTTTTATTAGAGAATGTTAATATCACAAAAACACGATTTGTAATTTATAAATTTTAACAAAATAAGGAAGCACAAAAATGCAAAAAGGGGAACATCTTATTTATTTAAATCACAAAAAACAGTGTAAATATCACTATTCAGTCTGCGGCACTATTAAAAATGTATGAATTTTAATGTTCTGTAATGTTATTCTTATTCTTTATCATGTATAAGGGAAATGTAAAGAAGCTGAAAAATATTTTGAGCCCTAAAATATGATACGCAAATACAATGTGAATAATAAACTTACGAATTTAAAAAAAAAATTATCGAAATATTACGCCCTTTCTTTACACAGCCTTGTTTTTGCACAAATACGAACATAAGTTTATGAATCCTGCTCGTGTGCAGTATCACTCTGAGCTGTAATAAGATAGTTTTGGCCTCCCTCCTTGGATGATTCACACATTTTATCACTTCTCTTGATTGTACGATGGGACTTTATTTTCGCAATCTAATTTCGTCCGTTAAAGAGGCATAAAAACAAAAGCGTATAGCATTTCGCTATGTTGGTGATCCCCGAACATATAGCAGAGACAGTTTAAAAAATGTCTTGCAAATACCGAAAAACCGGTATTACAAAATTGTGCAAATGGCTCAAAATACTGGTATTGCAATCCCTAGTGTGATGTGACTGGGCAGCCAAAAAGACGGCGTTTGCCAAGTAAATGGCTTTTTGTGTTTTTGGATCTAGCAAACTGTCACGACAGCTACTCTTTTTTGGATATGTTAACTATTTGGCTTTTTACAGTTGCAGGATGACATTGACAATTCTATTCTTCATTTGGATGGGGAACCACAACACTGTTCACGAACGTGTTAGATTACTTCGATGGTCGTCTTTTTTAGCGATGGACTGGAAAAGTCGAGGACTACAACATGCCCCTTACACAATGGCTACACCCCCTCCCAAATAAAATTCCGACTTAACACTTGATTTCTTCTAGTGGAGCACGTAAAAAACAAGGTATTTGTCTCTTCATTTTCTGTTGATCAAGAGGAGATGAAACAGCGTATTACAACCGCTATCAATAGACTTGATTCAGATATCTTAAAGTGCTTTCGGGAGAAAATGAGATTATCAGCTGGATGTGTGTCGTGTGACTAATTGTTCACACATAGAATACATCTTTGTCTCTAACAAATTGTTAAATAATCACATACAATAGTGATTCTCAAACTGTGTTGCGGGATAACTCTACGATGGTGACATGAGCGTATTAGAAAGTCAAAAACAAAATATTTATTTTAAAAAAAAAACTATTAATGTACTGAAAGTAAACAAAGAAAATACAAAATAAAATACAAATTTACACTGATATAATAAATTCATGAATATATCAGTGGGTTGTTGGGTAATGCCTTCATTGGGTGGTAGAGGGTAAATAAAATACAGTCCGTAAACCAACAGGTAGAAGTCCAACGTTTTCGAGGCAATGGCACCCCTTTTCCGTAATATCTATGTTGACAATATTGAACAGATTGTCAAAACAGTCATCTGCGCCCATGATACTATCTTATTTGGTCTTGTTATGGATACAAAATCATCATAAATGTATCATTATTGCACAAAGTATTTTATAATTAATTTAACAATACTATGTTAAGAACATTTTTTATAATTACCAGTCAACCCTGATGGGTTTGTCATATATAAAGCTGTATACAAAAATTAACTCATCTTTATAATTTGCAGGGTTTATAATTAATCCCTTTACTACCGGTTAAAAGGTAAACGATTCGCTTCGCTCCGCAGTACCACAGTTTTCCACGTAGTGTATCGGGGGGGAGGGTCAGTGAGTGAATATTAACGTCGCACTGCTCAGCTACAAGAGGGACTTTGGAGACGAACCAAGTGATTTTCAACCACGGCCAAATGATGTGGATGATACCTGAGCTGGCACCCCTCTCCTAACGACCACACCACAGCTTTGGGATGGGGTGAGAAAGTTAATAAGTAAGCAAATACTTTGAAATAAGTAAATCCATTGCAAACACTGTCAAATTCATTACACTCCAAAGCATTTGGATTAATGTTATGGATAAAAGTGAAATGAAAAGTCCTTACTTCGGAAAGACGTATATATACATCCGGGACAATTAACACTTTGGCTGAGGGAAACGTTAATGTAAGCTGGCGGCTCTTAAGAGGTTAAAGTCATATTGTAGTTTTAGCTTCAAAGTCCAGTATAAGTGAATTCAATACATTCTTATTGTATGAAGGGACACATTGAAAATTATGATTTAATATTTGCTCAGAAATCTTTAAAGTTTGAAGTGCACTGCCATGCATACCAAACCTTAAATTGTTCTTAATGTATAGTATATTGTGTGTGAAAATGTATACTTCTTTATGAGTACATCTGCATATTGTATGAAATTACATATAAAATAAGAATTAGTAAAGAAAAAGTGGAAGTCTCTATAAGATAGTAAATATAAAAGTATCAAAATGTATTTTAAATGAGTAATAGTAAACTTATAAATATATTTAATCATAAGCAGATGTTTCACAAAGCATGGAATCACTCTAGCGATAGTAGATCCCATAATTACTGTCTGAGATTATTCAAAACAAGTAAAGACTATTCTGCTGGAATTATGGGTAGGAACTATAACGGACGATTAAAAAAGAAGACAAGCTTGAGAGGAAATTAGAAACGAATTCATAAAAACAAAAAGAAAGAAAAAACATTAAATTATTTAAAAATATTAAATTAACCTTGGTACTAGTCAGTATTTCGTAATCTCACACTCTAAAGCAGCACGAGGGTGATTATTGACGCATTTTGTAATCTCGACAATCGAATGACGAGAACAGGCATTCCCCTCTTCTGACCAGCAAACCATACCAACGAGAGGACTGATTGACACGATACATTTAACATGCATCCGCAATTTTATACGGTGGGTCTTCATTCGCTCCAGGTCTCGAAGAACGGAGTCATAATCACTGGGCTTCCGCGGCAGTATTTAAGATTTGCAACACCTTGGCAAATAAGGCGAGTAACATTTTTAACCCTATAACACAAAATAATTAAATCAGTGTTACTCTACAACTAATTAATGGACTGAGAATTAAAAACAAGTATTCTTTTCATTTTTTCAAAAAAAAAGTATAGCTCAAAAGATATACTGTGAATTTAATAAGTGCTTTGCTTTTTTGCGTTTTAGGTGGGCAGAAAGCATACAAATTCTTAAGATGCAGAAGGGGGTTGTCGATTGCATGAATGTTTAGTTATTTAGGGTTATCAAAATACTCTCCAGAATTTAACTGGGGAATGTTGATTAAACATCATTAAATATCTGGGGAGAGTAAGTGAATATAAGGGGTCTCAAGGGTGTTAAATTTCTCTAGAGGACTGAAAATATAAATTTTCAAACAGGTATAATTCTTTAGAATTTAAATTAAATGATTCGAATCTTTTTCACTTTTTTAAAAGAATGGGGCTTCAGAAAAGTATAAAATGTTTAAAATATAATAATAATTTTAAAAGTCATAAGTATATGAAAATTTTGTAATAAATATTAAGTATTTTTTGCGTTGCGCACAATTTTTTGCAATTTTTTAAATATTTTTTAAAAATGTAATTTTTTATTTATTAAAGTACGTAAGTTATTATATTTATATGAAAATAGCTACAGTGTAATAAGAATATACATTTAATTTATAAATCATTTTATAGCTAGTAATTAAGGCTACTATTTTAGAAAATAGCACGCGTGACGTGGAAATTAATAAATATTTCTTATAGAAATGTTTCTTATTTTCATATGCTTATAATTTTTAAAATTATGATTTTAAACATTTTATACTTTTCTGAAGCCCCATTCCTTTATAAGAAATGTGTAAAAGATTAGTTATTTAATTAAATTTAAGAATTATACCTGCTTGAAAATTGTTAATATTTTCAGACCTCTAGAGAAATTTAACACCCCTGAGACCTCTTAGTCGCACTGTTCATCTACACGAGGACTTTTGGCGATGGCCCACGTAATTTTGAACCATGGTCAAGTAACGTGAATTTCACCTGAGCTGACATCTCTTCTAACTATCACACCACACCAGCGGGAGGATGTTTCAGCTCTCAACAGAATTAACGTGCATCGCACCCCTACACGGGGGATATTTATTGGTAAAGGGCTCGAACTCGTGACAAGGCCAGCCACCATCCCATACCTTGAACACTCGGCTCCCCCGTGACCACACAATATTTTGGGGAGTAAGTTTTATTATATTTATAGGATGGATATTCATCTGTGAGGGCATTATTAACTTTATTCGAGAAATATTCTCATATATTAAATATATATTTACAGTTAGATATAAATATATTTAGATTTAAAATATTAGAAGATACTGAATAAATATTCTGCATAGATAATACAATGTGAATTACTTTTGTCTTTACTTTAGGTATCATAGGTACGTGTGTACATATTTGACTTTAATTTGCAATTCTATCTTATTCTAAGATATATGAATATCCAATATTTCTCGTTAGAGTGAAATCTTTCAAAAAATTGTTTTTATTTTATAGTTAATGCATTTAAAATTTGGAAAACACTATTTTGTTACTACGATTTTTAGGAGCAAAGTTGTAGCATATTTAGTAAACTGGAAATAGAGTTCACAAAACCGATAGATCCTTACACAATATATTAAGATATTGAATTGAAATTTTCAGAACATGTTTTATTTTCTATCTGTGCTATGATTCAAAATCTAATTTTTGTGTAAATATTTTTGTACTTAATTGCCTTTTTATGGAAAAAATATTTTTAAAAAAATTGAGTTTTTGCATAAAAGTTTGCACTTTTAAAAATTTTCAAAAAGGATTACAAATATTTTAATTTCTAACAGATATAAAGATATTATTTATGTACTGTTTAAATATTATTTGAATACATTATAATTTTTTCAGAAGATTGTATCTGCAATTTTTCATCAAAATCTTACTAAAAATAATTGTTATAGTCTATAAAACTTTCCAGAAAAGATTAAAAGGGTAAAAATTAAATCTAATTAGTTAAACATGAATTTCAAGAGAGTTTGAGCTATAAATAGTGAATTTAAAAATGTACAGTTAGTAGAAATTTTTTCATATTCTATTAAAATCTTTAAATGCATTTTCTGAGAAACTACATTTTTCAATTTTTTGCTTCACGCTAAAGTTCACTTCAGGATTTCTTAAGATATTGAATTGAAATTTTGATAAATTGTTTTATTTGTATTTTAGACTATAATCCAACCTCTGTATGCATTTTGATATTGCACTTTTTGTGAGAACATAAGTGTTTTGTAAAAAAATTGAGTTATTGCATAAAAATTAGGATATTTTGTAAACTTTCAAAAGTATTACAAATCTTATATAGCTCTAAACACAGATAATGACGTTATTTATGTACCGCATAAATATTATTCGGATATATTAATTAGAACTTTCACTACAAGCTTTACCGTAACTGCAATTTTTCACTAAAATTTCACACAAAATTTCCGATGCATTCAAAATTTTTAATTTTTTCGAAACTATTTGAATTTCTAGTTTTATGACCTATTTAAAATAAAAAGTGTTTATTTAGTTGAAAGTTTACACATTTCAAACAAAAGTGCTCCGTAGATAATCAAATACTTTTAATTTGAGATAATATGTTGCCATTTTATATATAGAGATTAAATACAAAAATTACAATGTAATAATAAATTTTATTAACAAAAACTTGACAAAGTTATCAGCACCTTTTTAATGTATAAAAATTAAGTTAAGTAAAATATTAACTAAGTAGTTAAGCATCGCGTTTTTTAATCCCAGGTCATGCTATTTAAACATGGGAATCTTTATATGCTTAAAGCTTACATCAGATAAATTTTTAAAAAAATATTTTTGTTGCATGTAAAAATAAAAGAAAAAGTGCCTAGTCTTAAAATTGTCATTTATATTAAAAAATAATTTCATTCCGTTTCCATACCTTTTGTTTTCTTTTGTAGTTAATTAATTTGAATCAATCTGATAGTGATCTATACTTCGGTTTCTTACCGGAGATTATGCTTATACCGCTGAGAAGAGCTATTTCTGGGTTCAGATTTTGTATAGCTTAATACGAGCTCTGAAGGATGGTGATAATCACTTAGGCGTCGCAAATGTCAAAGCTTTACTTTTTCCAGATATATTTACCGGAGTTAATTTGTCCACTGAAATACTGGAGCACATAGGCGATTGTGAACGACTTACCTCTCCAAATTTCTTGAAATCTATCGGGTCTTGTGAAAAAGTTTTCAATGAAGACGTACGAATAGGTTTAACAGAAGACAAGTATTTTTTCTTAATTTTCTTTCCAAGGGATGTAACTTTTCGGGAACTGGTGGTCCTCGGAAAGGATTTGCGTGATGTCATCGGAAAGGTTTTGCGTGATGTCCTCGGAAATTTAAAACCTATCGGAAAATCATCGGAAGTTGGAGATGTTTCTTTTGCTGTTACAAATGTTGGATTGTCAGATCCTTCTCTTTCGGTGTGACCAAACTTCTCTTTAGGTGAAATAGCAGATATCGTTGTGGCAAAGCCAATTTTTAAATTATTCTTGTTTAAAGGAGAAGATACAGGTTTAGGTGAACCAAGATTTTCAATTGCCAAAGATTCCGAAGAATCCCATTTTTCCGATTCGGTTTGAGTAGATATTGTTTTTGTTGTAGGGTCCTTTATTTCGGGTGTTTGAAAAATGTTTACGGGGGTTGGATTTATTGTACTTCCTGAAGTATCAGTAAGAGTTTCAATGTTGTTTAACCGAGGTGATTGATCAAAACTTACGGATCCTGGAATCACTATATTCCCTGAAAATTTAGTGCTGGTTTCAGTGTCGTATATCCGAGATGATTGAAGATTTACAGGGGTCGGTTCCATTACGCTTCCTGAAGAATCACTAATGGTTTTTAAGTTGTATAACTGAGGTGATTGAACAATATTTCTTATTGATGGATTTCTTGATTGAATAAGATTTACGACTGATGGATTTCCTACACTTCCTGAGGAATCAGTGAATGTTTCAGTGCTGTATATCTGTGACGGTTGGCAAATTACGGAATTTGGATTTATTACACCTCCTGAGGAATCAGAAGGCACGTGAGTGATATACATCACATGTGGTTGAAGGATATTTACTGGTGTCGAAATTATCACTCTTTCTGGAGAATGAGAGAGTGTTGCAGTGTTGTATATCAGAGATGATTGATTAAGATTTATGGGAGCTGGAATCACTACATTTCCTGAGAAAGCAGGGATGATTTGAGTGTTGTGCATATGAGGTGACTGAAAGAGATTTACGGGTATAGGATTCATTACTCTTCGTGGAGGTGTCACATATACAGGATAATTAACGCTAATTATGTTGGGCACTTCGATATCAGGAGATCTATTTGTAGTTGCAATGCAAGATCTTCTATCCGATTCAAAGAGGTTTTTGGATGCCGAATTCTTGATCTTTAAGGAATCATCTTTAAGTTCTTTGAAAGGCATAATTTGTCGTGGAGGTGTCACATATACAGGATAATTAACGCCAATTATGTTGGGCACTTCGATAATAGGAGATCTATTTGTAGTTGCAATGCAAGATCTTCTACCCGATTCAAAGAGGTTTTTAGATGCCGAATTCTTGATCTTTAAGGAATCATCTTTAAGCTCTTTGGAAGGCTTAGGCATAATTCGTCGTGGAGGTGTCACATATATAGGATATTTATTAAAAATTTTCTTGGTTTTTTTCCCTTCACAACGCATTGTTGTGGTTGAAGGGAAAGATCTCCTAGATTGCAATTTATGTGATTCAACAGAACTAGTAGGACTTCTTGAAGAATCACCTTTAAGTGTATTTATAGACGATGAGTATAGTTGCTTAGATGTCGCAAGGGACAGTATTTGAGGAGAATCATGCTCAGATATTTTGCAAGGAGATGATATTTTAGATGTTGAACTTACGGAAATGTTTTCGTTAACAGAAGTTTCTGTTATAAGTTTAGAATTCTCCTTTTCCTGTAAATGATCAAAAACCTTGGATATGTGTAACGAACTTTTTTTAGTTTCTATATAGAAGCAATCATGAGCCGTTATTCCTTCAAAATTCTTCAAACCTTCGTCACATTTTTTACAGTCTAATTCATTTTTACTTTCCTCAGTTTCATCAAAAGACATCTTACTCTTTTCCAATTTGTTTTCTGACGCTCCCACTGTTTGTGGATACTTTTCTTGCGACAATTTTGGGTTACTTGTTGAATCAGGATTTCCATCTTCTTCAGTATCGAGGTTTAACGTTTCTGAAATTTCACTATCACTATGCACAAGCTGCCTAATTATGTCTGAATTTTCAGTTTTGTCTGGTTCCTTAGACATAATTAAAAAAGTAAGACTAAAAGCAATGGAGAACTGTATATGTGTCTGTAATTTCCAAGATTAGGTTGATTTTGTGATTGATTAATGTTGGTTTTCTTTACTTCTTGAAATTACTCTGGCAGTGTTTTGTAAAGTTTGTAGAATACCACAGTTCATTACTTACAGAGTTTCTCCTAAGTAGTTTAATGGAAAATTTTGTCTTGATTATTCAGCAACTCGTTCTCCGTTAGTTTCTAAAATCGATTCAAAACAACTCGGTGTAGATTTAGAGCTCTAGTGCCATAGAGTTTTTAAGAACTTTTGAATTTGAGTACAGCAAATTTGTCAAACTTATTTTAACGCAACTCTATCTTACACTATTGCACTCTGCTGCCACGTTCAATGCGCTACTTCATTGGATGTTAAAAAGAAAAGGATGAGTAGTTACAGTTAATATTTTTGTGTGGGATATGGAGCGACAAAGGTTATTATCCCAAGAATGAAGAGTATAAGAATGTTGATACAGTTAGTCAATTCACTTTAATTCCTAACTCGATGATTCCATGAAACGATTACTTATACCAATAAATACAAAAAAAATCAGTAATTATTTTTGAGAAAGGCATGACACTCACACATGTGATAAGGAAAGTTTGGGACTCTCTCTTTTACTTTAAAAAGTTAAAAGTAATTCAATTTTAATAGTAAAATAGATATAACTCATATATCCCCTACCTATAAAATAACTGTTGTATAATGTGGATTACTTTATTTAATTTTTACTTTTGAACAATTACTTTTGGTAATTGTAAAAGTTTGCATATGCACATACAAAATTACAGTTCGATTGTACCTGTCATGATCCGCCATATTAACTTTTAATAATCAATTAATAATATTCTAAAAAAATGGATTTTTTTTCTAGAATTTTGCTTACAAAACTATATATTCAACTTTACTTGACGAATAATTTATATGTTACAGTACCTAAAAAGGAAATATGAGAGTATAAAAATTTTGGATTTTCCTTCAGAATTGTGTTAGATTTAACTTTTCATAATTTATATTTTTTGAATACATTTGAAAATACTTTGGCAATTCCTTTATTTTATGATAGCATTTTCGTCCACAAGGATAGTGATAATAACCAAGAGCTTGTGACTGGCTTGTCATGTCTTAGAGCCTTAGTGCAAGTGGAATATTATCGTCTAGAGAGGTTTATGCATACAAAATCTGTCGCGGCTCGAAGTTATCCATGTGGAGTGGAAATTCGAAAATTAGAGTACTAGCTCTGGTGTCGGTCTTGTCACAAGACGAATATATGGGGTCTTTTGTCAGTCGCTCTCGTATTTCTCAATAAAGCGTCCTTTGAAAGTTCTCATTCGAGTTGTGCTATGTTTACCAGGATATCACCATGGCATATACAAACTATCAGATGCTATTCGGGCTTGATATATTAAAAAAGATAGATCATGCCTGCATAATACAAATTGTAACATAATTAGAACACCATATTTCCATTTTAATGGGTAAGAAACCTTTTTGTATTTGGTGAATATGCTGAAAATTTAGATCCTATAACAAAAAAATCAAGAGAATGGATGTGGTACCCTAGTGGTCAAGGTAATTGACTCGTGTCCAGCGTGTCATAAATTCGAGTCGTAGTACCACAGAAGACCCAGTGTGTAGACTGTCTGATGCAAGTTAAATATGTAGAAGGCTTAAGTCTTCCCATTGTCATGGTGTTTATTTTTGAAGAAGGGTCGTCAGCTCAAGTGCCGTCTTGTTCGCTAGACCATGGATCAAAATTACCAGATTTATTGTAAACTATGCTCGAGTTGCTTTATAGTGCAAATTTAATAATCACGCACTCACTTGGGATCATATATAGTCGAGGTTTTTTACTCTATTATTTTATGAATGTTAGTTCAGTTTTACATTCTGAATTGTACGTCTATTTTAAAACGCATTCACTCTACGTGAGTTCAACATCATTATTCTTGAAATGAACTACTTTTTCCTCAGATGGGTCTTTTAGCCTTAAGAGTAATTGTTTAGACTTGCATGTCTTGTGGAATCAGTTTATGCTTATTACGTTCGTTATATAGTGTCTCCTAAACTGTGGGGCGCGTCCCCTAGGGGGCGTGATAACCTTACAAGGAGGGCGCGAGTATATCAAAAAACCAATAATAGAAGGTTGTCTAAAAATCTATAAGAATTTACTTAACAAAAACGTGTAAAACAAAATACATTCTGACAAAAAAAATACATGTTGCACTTTTTTTAGTTATATGTTCTAATTTAAAAACTAGAATAGAAAAACAACATAATATTTTCTTATTACTAAAAAGTGATTTACGGGATATAACTATTACTTAAAAAATAACGTACTTAAAATATCTCTATTACTTAAAAGTAATTTTATTAAAATATATATTAGTTAAAAATAAATTACTTAAAATATATATTACTTGAAATTAACATATACAAAGTTTAATACTAATCCTGGTAACTTGAGTGGTTTATAATTAAGATCGTATTGTAGTTTTAGCATCAAAGAGTACATTATTTTTGCATTTAATACGGTGTTATTTTAAGGGGGTGCAATGAAAATTATGATTGTGTGTGTGTGTGAAAACTGGGTCGCAAGTGTTGAAAGTTTGAAAAGCAGTGGCGTAACAACAGTTATAAATGGAAATATTCCACTGTTCTTTAGCGGGAAAGAAGCTAAATTGAAGGAATGTAAGTAACACTCAAGTATCTACCACTTTTATAAAAATCCTGAGACTATTCTTTTCTGTGCAAAAGAAAGAAAAAAGTTACTAATAATAGCTGTTAAGTAATTAGGCAGCCAATTTTCTTTTTCAACCGAAAACTAAGCTACTTGTATATTTTATGATTACTCGAAAGAAAACGTTTTATTTCAGATCATCAATTTCCCGATGTACTAAGTTAAATTTTTAAAATGTGAAATTTTATTTGATTTTAATTTACGATGCACTCTGAGGCAACACGAAGGATATTGGTGACGGACTAGGTAATTCTTAATCATGGTCAAATAACGAGGGCTCTATCATATCTAAGCTACAAAACCTCGCCTTCTGAAGAACAAAAGGCCCGAAATATATAATGTGTGTCAGCTTCTTTACACGGTTGGTCTTTAGTGGTATTGTGACTTGAGTTCCCGACTCGACAATGTCTGCCACACGAAATTATCCTAATGTACACTTCATTACGCATTCGTTTGATTGAATTTCATAAATATTTTCTGACACATTCCGAAGCTACACGTTGACTTTGGTAGTCTATTGGTCATGTTCACGAACTCGTAAATGTTTTACAGAGTTCCAAGTATGAGTCATTGTGCCAATCAAAATCCACCATATAAGACTCACTGATACACGTGAAATATGTCGTGGCTCAAACTTTTCACATTGGCTTGATGTGGAAGCTAGGAAAGAAGGATGCCAGTTTAGGTGTCGTCCTCGGCATTTGATCATGGTCTCAAAATTATGAGGTCCATCACTTATAGCCACACTGTTGTTTTAGAATACAACTTACTCACACTAACTGAAGCCACAAGAGGGAGTAAATGTTAACGTCACCCTGTTCAGCTATACGAGGGCTTTTGGCAACGAACCTCGTAATTTTGAACCATGGTCAAGTGACGAGGACGACACCTGAGCTGACACCCCCTCTCCTAACTACTACACCACATCAAAAGGAGGAAATTTGAGTTCTCGATAAATTTAAGGCGAAGGCCTGTCATTAATGTAACACATTACATGACATCTAGAGGGCACTGTCTATTGCGAAATTTTTGGCATATTTGTCTAAAGATTCCCAAGATGGACAATAAATTTCTCTCTCGGGTACTCCTCACAATAAAGTTCTCCCATTTCTCAATACAGATTAAGTTTGCGATTTCGTTTGTAAAATAGCGTTGAATTTTGACCATGTGACAAGTCTAATGGGTTTCTTATTTTTTCAACTCATGTAGCTCTGATAGATTGCTAAGAACGCTTTATTCATTTCTAACTGTGGGGGAAATCCTATGAATTTGTATCCTAACGTTTAGGAGCTGTTCTTGTTTAAATATAGATTTTACCGTCGAATCTCTTGAAATGTCAATAAGTTGTTCCCTCACCTTCATCATTTGTGCAAAAACAATGTATTAACGTGAGTAAAATTGTTTTCTTGTTCCCAGTAGATTAAACAAGGGAATATTCACAATCTAGTGTCGTGATCGTGAGAGACGAGATGTATATAAGGAGAGCGGGGGAGTACGAAAGAGACTGGATTTCAGGGAACCGTTTCAGGTTCCTCCAGCGAGAGATCTCTACTTGAGGTAACTGTTTGAGGCCCCTTCTGCGATAGAGAAAACGATATAGAATCCGTGGATTAAGGCGGATTCCGAACCGTTGAGATTTGATCAGGAAACCGTTTGAGGCCCCATCAGCGATAAATAAAGCTATACTGAGTCCGTGAATTAAAGCGGATTTTGGAACCGTGAAAATTGCGAAGGAGGAAATACACGGCAGATTCACAGCAAGCAAACTCACCCGAACTAGGAGTGGATTTACCGAGATCGAACGGAGAACGGCTGGACCCCTGTGACATACCTATGTATATGACTTTCCTCTAAAGAAAGACTTTAGTACTTTATTTCATGCTAGAGAAATAAGTCAGTGAGACGAAAGAGGACTGATTTTCTGTGGACACATTTTATAATTAAATTGTAATGAATCTAATTCTGTTGACTTTTTAATCGTATAAAATAAAAAGTATTCAAGATCTGTTTAAAATCATTACAATAGCAATGAAATTTTCCTATTTCTCTCCTTTTTCAATTGTACTTTTCTTTCCTAAAGACTTCGGACCAACGTTTTCTGGTCCCCTCTGAAGTGAAATTCACTTGAGATATTATACATCCTGGGATGGATAACCAGAGTACTTAGTTATGCTAAGCTAAAGAGTGTTTTTTTCCAGGTATAGAAGTATAAGTTGGCATTACTTTCCAAGATGGCGATCGATTCAACAGCTGTCAAGTGATTTATTCTCAGTTTGGTTTGGCAATTCATCAAAACGATCATCAAGCAAGGCGTAGATTCGTCGAACGGGCTCAAAACGAGATTGCCGTTGTTCCCGATTTTCATAAGCGAATTTTGTTTAGCGATGAAGCGCACTTCTGGTTGAATGGCTACGTCAACAAACAAAACTGCCGCATTTGGAGTGAAGCTAATCCGCAAGTGTATGTTGAAACACCGTTACATCTAGAAAACTGACCGTTTGGTGCGCTTTATGGGCTGGTGGAATCCTTCTTCAAAAACGATGAAGGCCACAACGTTACAGTCAATGGTGATCGGTATAGAGCCATGATTACTAACTTTTTCATTCCTGAATTGAACAATCATGATGTCCAGGAGCTGTGGTTCCAACAAGACGGCGCAACATGTCACACAGCTCGTGCCACAATTGATTTATTGAAAGACACGTTTGGTGACCGCCTAATTTCACGTTTTGGACCTGTGAATTGGCCTCCAAGATCTTGTGATTTAACACCGCTAGACTATTTTCTGTGGGGCTATGTAAAGTCATTGGTCTATGCGGATAAGCCACAATTGCTTGACCATTTGGAAGACAACATTCGCCGTGTTATTGCCGATATACGGCCACAAATGTTGGAAAAAGTCATCGAAAATTGGACGTCCAGATTGGACTACATTCGAGCCAGCCGTGGCAGTCATATGCCAGAAATCATATTTAAAATATAATGCTTCAAGACTATCTTTCGAATAAAAAAAATTCATGTCAATCGAATAATACATTGTTGTTTTATTGCAATTTAAAGTTCTATACCTCTAAAAAACACCCTTTATAACCTCTCATTATGAGGATTTTGAGTGACTGTGATGCTATGACTCTTGCCATTGGCGTAGCTAGTTTTGAGGGGGCCCGGTAATCAAATTCCTTCGGGGGTCCTTTTTATATATGAGGACCCTGTTAGTTGGACTGTAGTTATACATGTTGGGGACTTTGTAGCTTGGGGCCCCGTATCATTGATACGACTGGTCGGCGGTAGCTACGCCCCTGAATCTTGCCCTTTGTTAAATAACAGTACTTAAAAAGTAAAAAAAAAATACTTTAAGGTGAGTAATAGAAATAAAAATTTAAAATTAAAGGATTACAGTAAGTGCTTGAAAAAACCCATGATATATTGACATCATGACACGAGGAGATGCCTTTGGAAGTACGCTAAGCGTGTTGTAACTAACAAAACTGCAATTTAACAAAGTAATTTATCATGTAGTGATTATACTGTGTAACAGCTTGTTTAAAACAATATTTTATGGTAAAACAGCTTTGTAATAATTAGATTGACTTAAGTATTCTAGTGGATAGATTTAATATCCCCCCTCGAATAAAAAGGTGTAAATAGCACAGAAATGAATATGAGATTTTCTGAGCAAATGAATAATGGAAAAAATGAGTAATGTAAAACTTTTTAACATTTGAAAAATAAAGCAATTCGATTCACAATTGCGAGATTAAAAAATCAAACAATATTAATTGTAACAGATATATTTTTCTTTCGTTTATAAAATAAGTCATTAATTTTATAAGTTTATTAAATTAAAAATTATGTATATTTGCGTTTAAAAAATTAAAATACCGCTTAAATATTTAGAAAATTAAGTTTAATTTTTATAAAAGCAGGTGTTTTTTTAAAGTTTATTCAGCAGATTATCTTTTTGTGAATGCTTTATTTTCTAATTTAAAAATAAAAATAAACTATAGTTATAAAAATTAACATTTTAACTATAGTACTAAAAGGGAAAAACTACAATGAACAGTTAGTAAATGTTTATATATATATGGTAATGCCCAACATATTTATTTTCACATTAAAAAAATTAAATAAAAATTTTACTACTTAAAAACATTGTCATACATTTAACTAAAAGGGATATATTTTGAATTAATTTTAATTCTAATTAGATATGTGTAAAATGTATTGCGCAAAAAGAAATCACAGCATCTATTATTTTAAAAATTTAGTCAATAACTTGACCAGGTTATTGAAAACGTTCAATGATAGAAAATAGCAGACGGTAATTTTTAATAGAAAAAAAAGGCCAACTTAGATACAGAGACTTTAAAATCGCGATAATGCCATATTTATTCGAATCTAAGCCGCACTTATTTCCCCGATATTCATACTACTAAAAATCGGGTGCATCTTAGAATCAAAGACAAAAAAATTCATCGCAGGGAAAATTTGAACGAGGTACTGTCGGATAGAAAAATGCAGGTCCTCGTTTATTTTTAAGTTATATATATAAGGCCCCTCTCCTAACTACCACACCAACGGGGGGACCGTTTGAGCTCTCGACAGATTTAACGTGCATCGTTCCCCTACACCGCGGGTCTTCAGCAGTACTAGGCCCGAACATATGACACGCCAGTCACTTGTCCGTTACGTTGACCACTAGGCTACCGGGGACAATTTTTACTTCTTAAATATATCATATATCAATAACATATTACTCTATTTTTAATTTTTTTCACAAAAATGTGCTTAGAATTCGGGTGCTTCTTGGAAACTGAACATAATTAATTGAAAAAATAAGTTTCACCTAATTAAATTAGAAAACAAGATTTGGATAGTAATTGTTCCAATGTTTTATGGTAAAGTCTTACTTGAAATATATAAAACCTATTCGATAAAAAAAATTGTGTTTTAGTTAAAAGAAAATAATAATAATAATAATAATAATAATAGTAACTGTATTACAATAATTAGATTAAAATTTTAATTTGTGAGCTTCAAGGAGTAGTAATTTGTGTTCTTTAGTTAATTCACAACTTATTTGTGTTATTTAGTTAATTCACAACTTTTGGTCAAGTATAAAATAAGTATACTTTCAATTCTGCATTCAGTCGCAACACAGAATTTAAATATTTTTATAGATATTTCTACAATTACAAATAAAAGTAAAAATCTAATCAGCATAATTATGAATTATCTATATAAATGAATTTTTTCAAAGCACACACGCAGAAAATATTTAAAACATTCCTAAATAGGAACGTTCATGAGATTTGAGATGTTAAATCTCTGTACATCATAAATATTTTCCATTGTCAACTGTTTGCCACAATTTGCAAGTTACCTTAATTTCAGCTGGCGACTATTTTTCAGAAATATATCACCAAAAATAAGTATTCATTGACAATAATTAGTTTTCCTTTCAAACCATAGTGGAGCCATCTGTTTGAAATAGCCCGAAATACGCCATTTGATTGATTGAATATTAACGACACACTGTTCAGTTACACGAGGGCTTTTGGCGTCGGACCACGTAATTTTGAACCAGAGATGTGGACAACACCTGAGAGCTGGCACCCCCCTCTTCTAACTACAACACCAAACCAACGGGAGGACGTTTCAGCTGTCGACAGATTTAACGGGCATCACTGCCCTACATGGCGAGTCTTTAGTGGCACTGGGTTCGAACTCGTGACAAGGCAAGCCACGATCCCATACCTATACCACCCGGCTACCCGAACTACGCCAAAAGTAATTTAGAATGAACTTAAAATTTAAAAAAAATTAATTAACAAAAGCATACAACACATATGTAGTTCTGACTACACGAGTCAAAAGAGGGAAGCATGTTTTCTTATATACTATTTAATACTATTAAAAAAAAATTTGGGGGTGTTAAAATGTGCTTCGCGTTTTCTTAAACATAGACAATTCAAATTTCCTTTTGCAATAATGCTGAAAATTGCGTATTTTTTTGAAAAATTAAAATTTAAAGAACTCTATCCTTTATATATAAACAATTACTTTCTTTATACCCCTAAATTTTTTTATTATTATTGGAACTTTTTCCTGCCCACAAATGTGCTTCCCGTTTGATCCCTATGCTTTAAAATTGACTGAAAACCATCTCAATGTGCATCACTCCCCTACATGTTGGGTCTTTAATGGTACTGGGCTCAAACTCGTGACAAGCCAGCCCCGATCCGACACCTTGACCACTAGGCTGTCGCTGCCACAAACTGGAGCCCCACAAAAGCTTTTTGGAGGAAAGCCCAATCAGACCTAAGTTAACCGAACTGGAAACTACAAGGAAGATACCCCCCCACACACCGCCAGCGTTTATTAATGTAAAATGTTATTTGTATCGCAATTCTACAAACTAGTTTAAACAGAATTTGCAAATACACATTTTCTTGATACAAAAAATTAAAAATAACTTATTTAACTTGAAAACTTTATAGTTTATTTTTTTAATATTCACTGTTTATACGTATCAATTTTTTGAAAGAGTAACGAAGAAAAATTTTGAAGAATATTGGTGATGGTCTTTGTAATTTTATGCCATGCTCCAGTGATTATAGCGCTGTCTGTGAGTTTTCAACCTCTTTTCAAATTCCACACTATGCCAATAAAGAATAACTTTCAGTCTTGACAAATGAAGCGTGCATCAAACACCTCTACATGGTGAGTGTTCATTGAAATTTAGACTCAAATTCATGACACAAGAATACTGACCAAGAGTTCGAGCACAAAATCAGTCGACTACCGAAGACCCACATTCGTTTGGAACAGAATTATTTTTCTTTCCAAAGCTACATTAACTGAAAATAATAATCACGAAATAGAGTTGTCTTTTAACCAATTTTTGTAATTATTGAAAATCTTATAACTCTACTTATGGTTCAATCAATGACTTCTAAGAACAATATAAGTGATCTTGTATTTTAAGTTGAATTTTGTTACAAAGCCTTAAGGCAGTTTTCGGCTAATGTTAAAGAATAGGACCCTAATTCGGAATATTTTTTTTAAGATATAAAAATACTCAAAAATTAATATTATATTCTGGCCTCAATGTATAAAAATACGTTTTCCACATGTAATATGTAAAGAGAAGGGAGTGACAAAGCAGACATCTATTTAAATTTGAGTAAGAATTATTTGTGTGTAGCTCTGGAGTTACAATGCTTAAAAATTGTTATCAATAAAAATAAACAGATTAATGAATTTCCATACTCTATCATTTAACGTAAGACAGAATAACTTGATAAAGTATAGATATTTTAATGTGTCAGCATAAATAATCCAAAATAGATAGGTAAATCTTGCATTCAATTCTTTAATGCAGCGCTTCTCAAACTTTTTAACATCTCCGCTCCAGTTTCCGATCATAATTTTAATCGCGCCCCCTTACATACAATAACATTGTATTGAATTCAATAATGTACTTTGATAATGAAGCTACAATACGATTTTTGTATTATAAACCGTACAAAATTTTCAGATAAGTATTAAATTCTGTATATGACAAACCCATGGGAGTCACTAGTAATTTCAATACTTGTCCTTAACTTAGTATTGATAAATTAGTTATCGAATACATTGAGAAGTATTGCAACTCTATGTTGCATGCTCACGTGTTGGAAAACCGTCGAATCTATTTGAGATGGCAAAATACATGTTCTCCTGAAAGCCATTGTGCCCCGATTAGTGATTAGTTATATTAAGACTAGTTGGAAACCTCTCTCTCTCTATATATATTGACAATGTTAAATTGGCTGTCTTTGATGTACCTTTTCTCAAAATCTATTTTATGTACATGCTTGAAATTTTTCATACTATTAAAGTACACCTCTCTTATTATACTAAAATGAGCTTTTAGCTAATTTTGAATTTTTTAAGAAATTATGAAATATTTTATCAAACATTGCGAAAATTGACCCATTTTTTACTTAAAAATTTTGTAAAAATTAAATTTTTGAGTGTTTTAAAAAAAAGCTCATTTTAGTATATATTAGACATCATTATAAATAATTCATAAAAAATTTACATACCTGTGAACAGTAGTTTCTCAGAAAAGGTACCTCGCACATTAAAATTTACATTTTGAGATAAATTGATTTTAATGTATACAGTGAGACTTCTAATCGGCTGGGAAATAAGAAAATAAAAGACTCAATTTAAAATAAAAGATACATGTTTTGGTTTATATCAATCGTTACACTTTTAAGCAAAAACAAAGTAATTTGTTTACAATATTCGCCATTAAAATGGGCGTGGCCCAAATTCAACGAATATTTAAAAATATATTTTAAAGGCTTCTAAATACCCCAGAGGCTCAACTAAGATATTTTTAGAAAGGTTAAAATCTGTACAATTTAAAAATATAAAAATCTCAAATTATCAAAAAAATAAGATTTTAGCTTTCCAACACCTCTTAAGCTTATTTATTGCTATGCATTAAAATGATAAGAATAATATAAAAAATTAATAAAATTTTATAAAATTAAAGCTTTATGCATTGCTACTTAACAATTTCGTAAGTATTTTGTGTATTATACTATAATCTAATAAGAGATGAATAAAATACAAAATTAAAAACATTATGTTGTTTTATGATTAATTTCAACTCTGCGGAATTATAAACGAAGAATAATTTGACTGCATGAAATGACTCAGTATAATATTAAATCAACGTATTAAAACAAAGCCACAGCAACGTGTAGCCGGGTCAGCTAGTTTATAAGTATAATATATGATAGTAAAAAGGTATTTTTTTAAAAATGTTATTACGTCAGAATGTATTTTGTTTTGCCTCCTTTCAGTAAATAATTATTTTTCTAAAAATAATATTTTATTTTTGATATGCTTGCGCCCCCCAAATAGGGTTATCACGCCCTTCCAAGGAGGTGTGTCCCACAGAAGCGCTGTCTTACTATATATATTGGCATTTTAAAATTGACTTTTCTACTCATATAATTAATGTCATTGTGAGTGGTTGTGGAATGGTGAAGGTCACGGATTCGTAGCCAGCGTGACAAGGGTGTGAGACGGCGCCACTGAAGACCCGCAGTGTAGAAAAGCTGATGCACTTTGAGCTGCCGTTGCCCTAAGTCTTATCGTTAGTGTAGTAAGGAAGTTTTGGTGAGGTACCATCGTCTTTATTTGAGCACGGCTCAAAATTACGAAATCGTGCTGCCCATTTCACGGCATTAAGAAATATTCCTTCCTTCACGCGTTTCTGTGAACATATTTTTTATTATAAAACATTAGATTCTCACATAAAAATAATACGTAATGCATTATAAATACACTCATGGACAAAAAGATTAGCGCATAAAGATTGAGTCATTAAAATGAAACGAAATTTTAAATACGTAATGATTACTTTGATGTAAGTAAATGATAAGAACATCAAATAATCATTTATTTCGGAAATGAAAGTCAAAAGAACGGGGATTTAATATCCTGTTGAATCCCCTCCAGCGTGAATGCACGAAGCGATACGATTGGGCATTGAGGCATAATAGTTCTGTATGATGTCTTGAGACATATCGTTTCATATTTGCTGTAACCTTGACTTTACTTCATTGAAACTCTTGGGATGCCCACTTCACCGTTCCAAATGATGCCAGAGATGCTGGGTTTGAGACATCTGGAGATCCGGCCGCCAAGGAAGGGTAGTAGCAGTGCGGAGACAGTCTTGTGACACCCTTGCCGTGTGAGGCCGAGCATAGTCTTGTTGAAAAATTGCTCCTGGGAGCCATTGAATCAGTGGCAACACATGTGGTTGCAGGACGTCATGGATATATCGCTGTGCTTTCATGGTGCCACGGATCAATAGTAGAAGTGACCATTTATTGTAGGCAATGACACCCCATACCATCAAACCAGCTGTGCAAGCGGTGTGTCACTGTAAAGCAAAGACAGATCACCACGGGGTCTCCATACTTGGACACTATTGTCATCATTGCTGAAATTGAATCTGGATTTATCGCTCAAGACTTCTTGGTTCCATTCCACTGCAGTCCATTTTCCTTGTGCGCGGTACCACTCCAAACGGAGGCGTCGATGGGTGGGGGTAAAAGCCAGCTAACGTAATGGGCATCATGATCCCAAATGTCCTCCAGCCACGCTCCTTCGTATGTTAAGAGAACACACATGGGCCACTAGTGAAGATGCTACTTGTGCCTGGTTGGTGGCAGATTACGCAATTGGTTGTACGCTTGCATTTCTTACGATGTGGTGGTCTTCTCGTCAACTGGTCTGTCAAAGGTGTCCTGAGCCTAGTATTCGTGTAAAGGAGCCATCAATTACATATAAATCCGACGGAATAAAACCTTTTGCCTTCCAATAAGACAGATGTAAGGTCACCAAATGTAGTTTAAAACTTTTGAAACAGTAATTTTGGTAGATATGTTATCTTTCTACATGTTGTAGCAGGAGTATACATAAAGGAACATGGTTTCAGAAACATTGACATTATCTCTTTCAACGTCTCTACGATTAATTTCAATTTGAAGTGAAGAAATAATGTTCATGAAATCATTAGAAATAATATCCAACTAAACACTAACCATAATACAGCTGTGGATGGTAGGAAAATTTATTTTAATGAAAAAATGTGAGAAAAGGCTAAGAGATAGGGATAAGCTTGTTTTATTGGTGAAATTTGAGCCTGGATAATGGAATTGTACTTAATTGCATTGCTAATATTATACTATATTATATTTATATTATGATTTCCTGTTTGGTTTGATTAAAAAAAAATATCTGACAATCATTACACACACACACACACACACACACACACACACACACACACACACACACACACACACACACACACACACACACACACACACACACACACACACACACACACACACACACACACACACACACACACACACACACACACATATATATATATATATCAGGTGTGTGCATATATCAAATGAGACGATTGCTAACAGATGTCCCCACGTATATATGCAAATAATACGAAATCGTGACATGCGATTTTTTTATGGTTTGACCTTTGATACTCATGTTTAGTTTACATTTGGACGAGTTTCAGCGTGCA
Organism: Trichonephila clavipes; assembly: GCA_019973935.1. NCBI lineage: Eukaryota > Metazoa > Arthropoda > Arachnida > Araneae > Nephilidae > Trichonephila > Trichonephila clavipes. Next base: position 108,583 of record BMAU01021212.1, on the reverse strand, counting down.
TTGTATTTTTTTACTGTGTTGAAAATGTCGAATTTTATACCTTCCGACCACGTTTTGCCGACAGCATGAAATTTTTGTTACCATCTGAAGAAAAATGCTGCCGAATCGCATCAAATGCTTGTAAAAGCATACGGTGACAATGCTCTAAGCCGTGCGCTGTGCTACAGGAGGTTTGAAAAGTTTCAAAATGGTGATTTCGATCTGAGAAAAAAACGAGGAGCGTTGCAAACCAGCAAACAAATTTGAAGATGCTGAAGTGCAAGCATTACTCGATGAAGATGATGGCCAAACGCGCAAGAACATCTTGCAGAACAATTGAATGTTGACCAGAGCAATGTTTTCCGTCGTCTCAAAGCAATGGATAAGATAATAAAGGTCGGTAGATGGGTACCACACGAGCTAACGGAATGTCAACAGGAAAACCGAAAATTCGTGTGCGAAATGTTGCTTGCCCGCTACAAACACAAGTCATATATCCATCGTATTGTGACTGGCAATGAAAAATGGATTTATTTTGAGAATGTCAAGCGTAATCGATCATATGTTCACCCCGGAAAGCCATCCAAATCAAACACAAGGCTAAATCGCTTTGGTCGCAAAACAATGCTGTGTATTTTCTGGGATCAGGAGGATCCAATCTATTATGAGCTTCTCAAACCCAGCGAAACCGTTAATACTGATTGCTGCAAGCAACAATTACTTAATTTGAACGATTCTGTACTAGAGAAACGCGATTAATAAAGGAACGGCAGCACAAAATGATTTTCATTGACGACAACGCACCTAGTCACCATCCTTTGCTAAGCTGACCAAGGACATCGTTAAGGCACTCGGCTGGGAGCCCTTAGCACATGCGGCTTATTCGCCAGACTTGACGCCTTCCGATTACACCTATTTGCATTATTGGGACACGCATTGGCTGACCAGCGCTTCACTTCTTACGAAAATGTTAAATCCTGGCTTGATGACTGGCTGGCTTCAAAAGACCGATCATTTTTTTGGCGTGGTATTCACAAATTGCCCGAAAGATGGGGACAATGTGTAGCTAGCGATGGATATTATTTCGAATAAAGAAATATTAACAGTTTTCGCAAATTTATTGTCTTTTTTAAAACAATCATCTCATTTCATTTGCATGTCCCTGGTAAATATAATCACGAGGACGTTGTTATTTTTCTTAATAACAGTTATCAAGCATTAAGTACTTTAATTTTAAAACTTCATTTAACAGTAATTCATAAGGCCTTGGTTTGAATCCTGGAGAAGGCATGGATGCTTGTAAATGTATTGTGCCTTTGCGGTATGGAGATACTCTAAATAGCCATTGATCCACAAGTTCAATTGTAAGGTTGGTGGAAAGAGAAGAAATATTAGATGCTCCTAAACACCCCCAGGGTATTCTCCCTCAAAATGGAGGTGGAACAGCACAAAATCGTACTGTCACCTGCATGGTGCGCAAAGAAACGGCTAACGATAGATGAAAAAATCTAGCTGCTTGCCGTGATGAATTTCGCGAGCCTTGATCTGATGTAACTGTCCATCCGAGTGCATAAGTAACAACTACAAGCCATCAGAAATTCACTGCCTTGTATTAAGGTACTTGTCTAATCCGTACTCGAAAGTGGATATCCGCGGAAAGTTCTATTTTTGAAATTTTATTGTAAATCTAGCTTTAATGATTGAAGTAAGAGATCTAATTGCCTTCATCGGAGTTGTGCCTGTCATTTAAATTACGTTAGAGAGTTGTATGAGGGTGACATCTCTCTGAAAATGGATAAATATTATCTGTCAAAACTTCCAAAATTATGGTAAGATTTCTGATGACATTACAATGTCATTAATAAGATACTGATATTGTGATGTATTTTTAAAAAAATAAGATTGAATTTTCTAATTGAATACATTTATAAGGTTTCTCTTTTGGAAAGTTGATAAGTAATGATGTTGAGTATTTAAAGATATATTTATATATATAAATATACTGATGGAAAATAATCGCACAAACAGACACAACCCCAAGAGACATGTGTAAAATAAATGAAAATTGATAGGCGTGATTTTACATTTGAAAGATGACATTCAATCATATTTCGCGCACTTTGCTAAAGTGGTGTGGCGCTAGCATCACCACTCAGAGTTTGCCAGTCAGGGTTTATTTAAATACGTGTTGTAAAGTTGGTGAGCATTATTTGCCGATGAAATTTGACGTATTGAATTGATGTTAGCCAAGAATGCCTTTAAAAACAATTTTCAGCATCTCAATAAGTTTAAACGAGGTCGTGTTTTAGGGCTACAAGAAAGTGAATTTTTATCAGCGATATTGAAGAAAAACTATCCACTGGACATGGTTGATGGGGACAGTGGTAAATTGATAGTACTGCCTAAAGAAGAAGACGTTCTAAGTGGCCAAAAGTAGTATTACTGAGAAGATGGCCACCGTTTTCGGTGTATGGCTGTGGCACATCATATTGCTTTTGTGGCAGAAATTCGAGCAACAGTTGGTACCACAGCGACATTGCGAACTGTTTAAAATTAAATACTTCAAGGAGAGCTCCAAGCCAGGTGTGCCCCATATCGTGTAGTTACTGACTCCAAGGCATTGTCGTTTGTGATGTCAGTGGTGTCAAGCCAGAGCTCATTGGAGGACATAATGCAGATTTGTTGTGTTCTCTTATGAAAGCAGGCCCCACTTTGGTGTCAGCCATGACCATGTGATGGTCAGAAAGGAGCCAGAGGAATACCGTCAACCAACTGTCAGCGGCCTAGGCACACTGGACCTACAACTGCATTCATAGTCTGGGGAGCAATTTCCTATGATAACAAGTGCACTCACGAGGCTATCCCAAATACTCTGAGATTGGAAATTTGTGCAGTACTCTAGTAATTCAACATATAGTAAAGCCATTCATGAACAGCATTCAAACGGACTATCCCTAATACTGCTGCTATATCGTAACAATCTCTGTAGATTGTTAAAATGTTACATAGACCTATGAGATCAACCATTTTGACTCCAATTGAGCTCATATGGAATATTATCGGATGACAACTCCACATCATTCGTAATCAGCACTGACCATCCCCGTATTTACACAACAAGTACAACAATCAAACAAGCATGGAATTCCATACCACAAAGAGACATTTGGCACCTATATGACACAATGCATGCACGCTTGCGGGGAATGCATTAAAACTTCTTGAGGTTACAAAAGCTATTGTTGTAGCAGCACTTCAAATTTGAAATGTATTTTCTTGAGCTTAAAAATTTATCTGTTATCTTGAAATTGTAATCAATTAAAAATGCTAACTAGACAATTGCACTGTCTAAATTTCATTACATTAATTATTTCATGGTCCTTGGAATTTTTTAACCGTAAGTGTATTTAAGTTCCGAGTTCATTTTGATTTATTTGAACCGATTACTGATTGAAACGCTTATTTTTACTACTGTATTATGTGATTAAGCATAATTAGAGATTAAATAGTTACAATTAATACATGTATATACACATGACAGAATCAAAACATTAAGTGGTAATTAATTTTACTAATAATCATTAAAGTATGGTATTGTCATCCAAAATAATCGTGTATATAAAATTTCATTTCAACTGAATGATTTAAATTGTGAGAAAAAAAATATTTTCAATTTTTGACACAAGTCGCCAAAATGGTCACTATGTCGCCAAAAACTATGCCAAGGTGGCTGTATTTGTAATTCTATAAACAATTAGTTTTATTCAGTTAATTTTTATGAATTATAAATAAAGTATTGCATTGTCATAAAAATAATGTATATAAAACTTCAGGTTAAATGAGTGCATTATGCAATTGAAAATTCCACCAAGATAAATAAATAAATAAATATATAGATAGTGTGAGCTAATTGTAGGAATTGAAAAAAATACATTGATTACCAATATTTTGAGGCCCTAAAACACTAAACGAAGAATTTATGATAAGTTTTTCGAATTACAAAATTATTCAGAAAAAATGGTATTTTCACAAATAGCTGATTTACTAAACGAATTTCTCATTCCATAGTGAAATGTTTAGTAAAACTATTTTTAAAACTAACTATTAATTGAATTATACTTAAGCGTTTTTGTTATCTGTAATTGTTACCTTCTTTGTATCCTTTGGTTTGAGTTTCTTACATGCTGTCCTTGCTTATTCTCATTTAAATAGACACATAATTATTATAACATAAGCCTTCCCAAATAAAGATTTGCAATGCAATGTGTTAAAATCATTATTATAGCATTAAATAAGATTTAAAAAATGTTTTTTTTATCCTACTAAAATTTCATTCCCGAATGAAATTGTTGATATTTAACATTTATCCATTACAATTAAGACACATGAACTGCTGTTTGTAAAAAATAGAACGCCATGAAAGAATCATCAGAATGAAATGAACTTTCATGCGCAAATGACTTTTATTAGTACAAATATGTGACGAAAATTTCAAAGCAAATCAACAATATTAAGTGTTCAAAATCAATATTACTTGTAGCTACCACGCGCTGCAATAAGTACTACTATACGACGTGGCATTAAGTCAAACAGATTTTGAATGTCTGCTTATGCAAAAGAACTCCATATTGCTTGTATGCGTAGCAAAAGTTCGTCTTTTGAAGCTGCAGGACGCGTATCACGAACGAGACGCCGACTAACAAAATCCAAACGTGCTCAATAGGCAACATATCCGGAAATTGAGCAGGCCAAGGAAGAAGTTGCATGTGATGGGATGATAAGAAGTCTCGAAAGGTATTTGCAACATGTAAGCGTGCATTATCCTGCTGAAAGACAGCTCCAGAGATGCCCTGAAGCAAGAGAGCGACTTCGCACTGTAACACTTCACTTATAAACCTGTTGCAAATGAGATTACCCTCAATTCGTAACAAATTGGATCGTCCATGATACGAAATAGCGTCCCAAACCATAGCTCCAGATGTTAGGCAAGTATATCGTTTAAAAACACACTCTGGGAGGCAGCGTACACTAGCATAGTGTCTAACATGAATGCAACCATCATGGATCATCATCATCACAAATCAAAGCGTGAATCATCTGAAAAGACAACTTGGTGACATTCAGCTGTGTTTATGAGCCCATTGCAGACGCATCCGTCAATGGTTTGTCGTTGGGAGGATCCTGTATAAAGACACTCTTGCACGCAATCGATGGTGCAGCAGACATCGACGAATTGACGAAGCCAGCATTAGTACACCTGTAGAGGTAGACAATTGTGCTGCCAACAGCCAGGATGGAGCTTTACGGTCATTCACTGCCATGTGAAGCAGGTGTCCATCGTCTCGCGCTAACGTCACCTTCCGTTGTCCACTGCCAGTTTTTCGATTTGTTTGGTGCTCGTCGGTCCACTGCTTCCAAACTTGCATCACTGTGGAATTGTTCCGCTGCACACGAGCTCCTATTGCGCGATAGGAAAATATTCTTTCTCGAAGGCCGATAATTCAAATTCCGTAAGTTGTTGAAATTCCTCCATGATTTACGTGGAGGCATACTTAGGTCTTACTAATCGTTCGGCACTAACAAATAATCATTAACTATTTTCAACAGCCTTCAACAGACCTCTATTTGTATACTTTCAGCATTAGTTCAGAGGGCACCGTTCACGCCCCGCATGCATGGTGGCTCTTAAACTTCACAATTTTACGTAACATCTTATAACTTATTTTTGCTGTGAAGTTTATTTAATTCGGATGGTTCCTTCATGGTGTTGCATCTCTTACAGACAGCAGTGTAATTATGTTTCAAAATTTAAGATTTCAAAATCATGAACACCTCTTTGGATCAAAAATTAAAGTATTTACTATCATACCACTCCTAATTTCTATGATGTTTTATTAATTAAGCAAATAAAAAAGTAACTTTTCACCCAACTCATATTGCTCACTTTTGATAAAATTTGAGTTCAATTTAAGTATCTCAAACTTGTTTTTTTTAATTATTATTTTCATGGGGATTGAATTATTTTCGTTTAATCAAAGTATCATAAAAGAAGCATGGCTTATAAGGTGTTAAAAGATGGTTTTTGTGTGTGTGTGTGTGTTTCATTTGTATATTTTACATACACATTTTCCTCGACATACTTATTGCTAATGTATCAGGCTTTGTTTGATGCGGAGTATTTGGTTTTAACATTAATATAATTTAAAATTCTTCTGTCTCAAAGTTATGTACACATCCTGCAGGGAGATTCATAAGGAATTATACCCTTTTAGATACTGTAAAACAGTAACAGTTAAAGATGGGTACCACCTCAGAGAACCGCTAGATAGATGTACTCTTTAAGTTGGTGTTTAGGCCCTAATGGAAGTGAAGAAAGCAATATAAGTACCACGTGACTAGTCAGTCAAAATGGCGTTGTCTGCAGTGGAGTACTCTCAAATGTGTTTTTTTTGTGTGGGTTTTCGAATGGAAACTGCGACAGCTGAGCAATTGACCTCCAACTAGAAAATCTATCTAACAATGGTATGAAAAATTTAAAAGGATGGACTATTTGTGCAGAAGAAAAAATCCTGGAGAAGCTGAAACAGAGAGTATAGCGTCTGCTATCAATAGACTTGATACGATAACAAACTTTCGGGAGGAAACAGAGTAATGGCTTCATGTATGTCGGGTTCACACATAGAACGTCGGCTACTATCTCTAATAAAACTATAAATAGTCTCATATAATTCTGTGACAGGTGACATATAATATCTTAAACTGTTCTTGTGTTTATAGTCCAATATGTGAAATGTATACTTCTTTATGAATTTATTTTTTTTGTATATTTTCTATTTATATTGATATTTTAACATGTTTCTTATATTCATTATACTTGGACGATAAGAATAACATTAAATGAGAAACATCAAAAAACATGACTATATGAAAATCTTGCAGCCAATGTAACAAATTGAATTAGTTCAACTTGAATCACAATCTTAAATCAGCAGCATGAAACAATATTTCAGTCATAATATGATACAAAATTTCTCTTTATAAGCTGTTTCCCCGCTGAACGAAAGACCGCTAAAGTAAGGGAAATAGAAAAAAAATTGTTCTTGTAAATGCATACAAGAAAACATAATTCATACAGGTTTTTACATGCAAATTTTATTACATACAAATGAATTGTTTTCTTGTATGATTTTTCAGATTAAATTGAATTTAATTAATTTAGTGTGATAAGAATTTGAAACTGATTTAAATGTATGAATTGCGAAGATAAATTATAAACTCGAAATTCAAGATACCAACTTGCATGTGCATGTGGATATAAATTGGAGAAATGGTTATATTATATTAGTTTCATTTACTGTGTGGTGTAGGAATCAAACAGAAGTAAAAAAAAATATGAATTAATCAATGAGTGAGTGTATGTTACGTGTTTTATGTTAAATTTAAATTAATGCATTGTGACCAATTGCAATGTACAATTTAGTAGTAAATCCTCTTCTAGAGTCAATTTTTTCCTGATATGCCTCTTATGGACTACTAATTGTTACTACATATCTTCTTTAAATTATTATGCCTTGTTATTGGGTCTCAATCATTTCAATTTATAGGTTTTAATACGATGAATATATTATCAAATTACTGAAATTATTTTAATTAAAACCATACACCGTTCGTTTCATAAATATTGTATATCCCATTGATTGTATCTGCTGTTAAGATTTCGAATCTTCAGAAAAGGCCACGAAATTAGAAGGTATCAAATATTACATTGAAATAAATAATAAGATGAGAAAGATATTTTGTGTGTAATATTTTTTTAACGAGATAATGGAATATTTTTTCAGAAAATCCGCCTATTACCAGACTTTTGCACTGAAGGAGAAACAATTAATTTACTTTTCAAAAACCGCATCATGGCATACACGTTAAACAATAGAGATTTAAACATGTTTTTAACAACAAAAAAAACCCTGACACACTATTCCTGACAATATATACAATATGTGTAGATAAGGCAACCATTAAAGGAATTTTTATACAGTACTGTGACAAAACATTTTCTGATTGATAACAGAGGAAACGCTCACAGCATAATTTTATCCCCTAAGACAGGGCCCATCAACCTCCGGGCCGTGGGCGGGTATCAGTCTGTGGATCAAATGGTACCGGGGCACCCAAAGACCATTAAATTACTTCCATTTCATTTACGGAGGTATATTTTTCTCAAGTTTTCGCGACATTCACTATATGTTAATTTTTTGATGTAACTATGCTTTATTTTGAAGGCATGTCTTACAATGTAAGTAAAACTAAATAAAATCAGTCTGAAATATAAACAATCAATAGCCCGCCTCCTCCCCCTTCAGCTGACTGCGGTAAAGCTATCAAATGTTGACCGGTCTGCGACGATGAAAGAGATAAGATAAGAGAAACGTCCTAAGAGATTTATTCCCATCAAACGTTAGTTGAAATCTGTGATATATCAAAGAGAAGTACGCGTTGGAATCTCCCTCTCCCCCCAAAACCTACAATTAAACTATTTTTCATTATAACCAAGTTAATATTTGTGTGTATTTTGGATAGAATTTATTTTAATGTAAATTACATTCTGATTTGTAAGCATATTTGGTCTCACCCCAATTATATTTTTGCTTCATTTTTTCACCTTATAGATAGCCGAGAATAGAACTACACTACTATTAATGAACAAATTGTGGGTCCTAGAAGCTTTAATTAATTGCAAAAGAAAATCGTTTTTCTGTTGTCACAAACAGTTAGCTCTAATGGCAGTCTGATACTTTGAATACAGAGATGTCCTACATAAAAAGGTGCTTCTCAGTATAGTATTTTTTACATTATACAAACTGTCTATCTGAAAGTGCCTTTCAGTGCGCGCATGCTAATGAAATTATTGGGCATTTAATTCAAGAGGTTTTCTTATATATTGATAGCATAAGTTTAAAACCTAAGATTTCTTCTGATTTAAAATGTTTTAACACGACAGTCACATTCAAATTTCAATGGATCTCTAATGACTTTGAAAAGTTTGGAAGAAGGCGATAATGCGGAACATATAAGTATAAAAAAATAATATAAAAGGTGAATTGCATTTCGTCTTTAAGAAGCATATATTAGGAATTGTCCATTTTTCCAGTTGTGTGTGGCCTCATCATATATGTATTCCCATAATTTTTTTGTACAATCATTACTATCAATTTTAAATAGTTTCTGTACACATTGTAAAGTTTAAAAATATTCTTTAGAGCTGATTTATCAAACTTATAAAATTATATATATATATATATATATATATACATGTGTGTGTGTGTGTGTAAAATATTTGGACGAGTGAAGTATTTTTTCGAGTGTTAGTAGGTTTTCATTAAACACATCTTCAGCGAACAGACATCATCTTTATTGTGGCGCACACATCGAAGCTTAGGACAAAATTACGGTACATTTTCATGTGGACGAGACAACTTGCGAGGATTTTAAAGCATAGTGGACAGGAGACAAGCAAAAGTGACATCTTGACGGACACAACACAAAGACACTGAGAGCAGCTATTTATACTCAATGTCTATAAATTAAGGATAATGAAAATCAGGCAAAGAAAGAGACAGAAGCAAAACAAATTTGACTTATTTGTAAAGTCTATTTATTAAACAAAAGGTAAAAAGCAAAAATTATGCCATATGTTTGACATAAATAATAAAAATTGCGATTTTTACTCCCTGGAGCAAATTTCAAAAAAGAACCTATTTACAAAAAACAGTATAACATGGTTATCATGATGGTTAATACGGAGTATGTCTCCCGGACGATGCAATACAGGCGTTACAACGCTTAGGCATGCTGAATATCAAATTATCAATCTGACCTTGGGGAATATTTCACCACTCATCAAGCAATGCCCTCCGAAGTTCCGGTAGACAAGTAGCAGGGAGTTGATGGTCTGCAATTCGTCGGCCAAGCATATCCCACACATGCTCTATTGGATTCAAGTCCGGTGAGTATGCTAGCCAAACCATACGGGTGATATCATCCAATTGAAGGCATTCGTCTACAATGTTTGCATGGTGAGGACGGAAGTCAGAGTGCCTCTATCAAATACAAAATTTGGTATAGCCGTCTGCAATGATTCCGTCCACGACCATCAGACCCCGCCAACCATAATGGGTCTTTTTTTCAACAATGTTAGAGTCCGACAGTGATTCTAGATGTGTTCCTCTAGATAAGGACATGTTTCGAATCAATGCCCAAACTGAATCACGACTCATTATTGAAGAGAATCCGCACCGAAAAATTCAATATCCAAGACAAGTGTTTTCGGCAACATGCAAAATTATCTCTTTTGTGCTTCATAATCAAAGTGATGCAGACTACTATACGCTTGGCATGCAATCCAACTGCATCAAGTCTCTGAGTGACTTTTATCCGGGAAAATGATGTTCTTATTGTATTATACAGGTCGTGATACAGCTGTGTTGCTATCACGAACTTATTTCTTTTAACCAGAAGTCTCAAGTAAATGTCTTGAGCCTACGTTTTTGCCCTTTTTGGACCTTGGTCAGATGGGCAGACGACTGCTCCTATCTCTATGAACTGTTTCCACAAAGTCGACATCACATTTCGAACCCCGAGGTTCCAACGGCAGATAGCCCGTGATTCACCCGCTTCGAGTCTTCCGACTACCCGTCACCTTTTGGCATCATCTAGACGATGACGACTGAACATATTAAAGATGGGTAAATAAAGAAATTCAAAAAACAATGATTATGCTAAGTTAGACAATTTTTCAAAACGTCCTTACTTCATAATCTTCAACGAGCAAGTGAGGTATATCTACATAAAGTCAATCATGACACCACTGACTTACGACGCCATAGGTTACTGCGTGTCAGACTGATTTGCGAAGAGCTCAGCTATTATCTGATACCTTATTTGTGTATAGGCGTTATTAATTTGGTTTCTTTAAAATACAAACATTCATCCCTTTAATCGTTTACCTCAGTGTATTTTCGCTTACGTATACTGCATCATATTAAACACGTTTGTTTTACGGTTTTATTCTGCTATGCCCGTTATACTTCTTTCAAATTAAAAATTTTTTTTTCCAAAAGTCATCAATGTAGATTTCAATTTTAATTTTTTTTCCAATTTCTTATTCAAGATTGTTCTCTGTAGCATTTAGGAAATAAAATTGAAGGGGAGATTAATTTGTTCTAGATTGATTAGGAAAAAATTAGATTTTGTAAATTAAATTTTGTGATTCATATAAACTGATATTTTTAAATCTTTTTCCTCAAAAAGAATTGTTTGAGTGACTTTTTAAAAAAAAAGTACTAAAGAAATCATACATAAAATAGTTTTTATTACAAAACAATAGCTTTATAAAAAGGAGATAAAACGAAATACTTCAAAATTTCATGTTGATATATATTCTTGAAATAGCATTACGGTGCAATAGCTCTAATAAAGTGATATTTGTTCCAATAAAGGATCTTACACAATATCCTTATTAGTTTGCTGTGATGAATCTGTGTTTTCTATTTGAATTTTTATATCTATACAAAAAGGTATTTACACTTCGTAAAAGAGGCGACCTGTCAAGTCCTCTTTACCAAAATGGTCTCCCCACTTCCACAATTAAGAAATTTTATCATAACATTTATTTCCTTTTGTAATTATTATAACTTTGATTAATTAACCCTCCAACTGAACAGCACGGATTTTTCCGCCCTACTAGAGAGGCTTCGAAAACGGACCACACTGAATTTTTCCTAAAGCCGGGGACTCACCAAAAATGAACCAAACAGATTTTTCCCCCTTTAAGTAATGTGTTCAAAACCGGTAAAGTGGTATTTTCCGAATTCTTTTCCCCTTTTAAAGGTTTACGATCTTGAAAGATAATTAGAGACGGTCGGGGAGACACAATGGGCATTGAGGGGAACTTTTATGGCTCACGGGGAGACCGGTTCCTTTAGCAATCGTAAAATCTCGGAAGAATTTCTTTAAACCCTAAAGTGTACAGAAATAAATTGCAAGTCAACGAGTTGAGAATTCTCAATTTTTTACTTTACCTTAAAATTCTCAAATGAAATTAAGTTTTTATAATGTATGGTTAAGTTTTTAAAAAATATCTGTAGTATTTAAATTCAAATTATATATTAAAACATTGAGGATAATTTACTGTTTCATTTATCTTATTTTAATCAATACTTTCAGGAATTTTTTATAAATGATTATTTTGTTATGTGTCAAAAAAATAAAAAAAAGGTTCAAAATTTAAAATTATTTAAAATTTCAGACACTTCTAAACATGAATAATTTTTAAGCTTCTGTATTACAATATTTGCAAAAAATTTATATGTATTGTTAAAAAATCCCTATTTAAATCTTTTAGTTTTTCATAATTTTAAAGCCAGATATTCAAGGGCATCTTACATAGAATCCCTTGTTTTGTATTGTTCAGATAACAAATTATATTTGAATTTTGAATGTCTGAACATTAATTTCATTCAAAGAGAAGTTTATATTTTTAAACTTGAATCTTCAAATAAAGAGTATTTAAAAGCATCTGGACAAATTTACAGTTAACATTTGCGCATATAAATAAATATAAAGATCATTTTTAAATTCAAGTTAAAAAATATATATTTATGCATAATCCCTCATCATTCATGTTCCATTAGTGGTTGACTGAAGAAAAGGTTATTAAAATTTGGACATTTTTATAATCTTAACCATGCAAAACTAGGAATTTTGTATTAGCTCCACTACAATTCTGTATTGGAATTTCGAAAAAGATATTTATGCGTGTCTCACATACTCAGTTGCAAAACATATATATATTTACCATAAATACTAATAATTCTTTGGATATTTAAAATTATCATTAGATTAATTTTTTAATATATATATATATATTCGACTTCTAATATTTTTTTTTTAAGTATTCCTTAAATTTCATATAATTTAATTAAGTGAGGGGATATTAAAGTCGCACTCTCTCTCTCTCTTCTCTACTCAACTACTTGAGGGCTTTTGGCGACGGACCTGTGGCCGGGGTATCAGGTGGTCAAGGTATCGAATCATGGTCGGCATGTCTCCAGTTCGAGCCCAGTGCCACAAAAGACCCGCCGTGTAGGGAAGCGATGCACGTTAAATCTATCGAGAGCTGAAATGTCCTCTCGTTGGTGTGGTAGTTAGGAGAGGAGGATGCCAACTCAGGTGTCGCCCTCGTCATTTGACCATTTTTCAAAATTACGGGGTCCATCACTAAAATCCCTCGTGTAGCTGTACAGTGCAACGTTAATATTCACTCACTTAGAGACGGACCTCGTAATTTTAAACCATGGTCAAGTGACGAGGATGACGCTTGAGCATCGCTCCCTTATAAGGCGGATCTTCAGTGGTGCTGGGGTCGAACTCATGACACGTCAGCTACGAGTCCGTTACTTTGACCATTAGGCTACCGCGGCCCCACAATGTGGTTGAAAACTGCATGTTATGAGTAAAAATATGCTGAAACATTTGATGAACTTATAATAGATTTTTGCATAGAAGATAGAGATGTGTGATATGCTAAAATGACAATATGTAAAAGTTATGAGAATATCAATGACAATTTTTGAAAAATTCAATTTAAGTTTCAGTTTGAAACTTATTCGTTTTTTTTCGCATTTAATATTAAATAGTCGCGATAACAAATTAATAGTTTAACGCATTCATAAATTATAAAAAATAAAGGTATAAATGACATTGTTGGGAATAATATGTTTTTATAGTTTTGAATTCAGACTTCTTTGCAGGAGTGTAGACTATTAAAAGGCTGATGTAGAAGTTAGAAAACTAATATTTAAAATATATGGAAAACAATATCTGCAATTCCATGATCTTGACGAGCAGAAGACGGCATTTTTACTTAGTAGGGCAGAGTAAGCATAAGGTAGGAGCTTGTGGAGTAAACAACCAGGCCTCTGCAGTTTTGGCAGGTAATGAACTCCCATTTGTTGCTTTCAGTAAGGAATATAAAATTAACAAATACAAAAATAAGTCATGTAAAATTTTATATATTTTAATAACAATGAATTGTGAACTTAATTTCCAATTCATTATCACGAGTTGGCAGTAACTACGGTACTCTATCGACGTACTTCTTATATATATATATATATATATATATATATATATATATATATATATATATATATATATATATATATATATATATATATATATATATATAAAAGAAGTACGGTTGATAGAGTACCAATAATTTAAACGCAATTTTATATATTTCGTTCTCGTAAACTTTACTCCTTTTAAAACATGTATTGACAAAATACTCTCATTTTGTATATTTATAAAATTTTAAAAATATAATGGTTATCTTACCCAACATTTTAAATCAAGGACGGCAACTATGTAGCTAAGACGTGCCAAACCAATCTGTCAGTATCATTCAGCGTGCCACATAGTAGGAAATTTTTGAAATCCTTCGAATCTTGCGGTAATATTTGCAGATTTAAAGAATAGAGGTAAATAATTTAAATTTATAGTTTTATATTTTATATTAATTATGGATCAATAAAATACATTTATTAACATAAAAATAAACAATATAAAATGTTACTATTTCTTCAACAAAGATAAAAAAAAATTAAAAATGTATGTTTCCAACATATTTACTTAAATAAGAAATAGACAAAGTGAAATATAAATGATTCTCTTCATTACAGTTAAATAAAAATTGTAATGCGAATTAACTCTTTCACGATTCTTCTTTCATATCGCAAAACCAGGGGTATAATGCATGACACGATTCTGAGCATTCAGTTTTGTTAAACAATTTCTTTGCGGAGTCGAAATATTTTTCATATTAGGAAAGATTTTTTACTTTGATATGCCGAATCATAAGTAGAAAGCAGAGTACATGCAATTTTCTTTTTTCAACAATTAAATCCCCTAGCAATAACACTCAATTATTTACAAAATAGCTGTAGATTTATCCTTAGAATTATCTTTCAGATTATTTTGTAGTTCCATAAATGTCCATAACTCTCAGAAGATGTTTGTCAAATAAGATCTATTATCAACTTCCATCCACTCAAGAATTGACAAATTTGTAGAGTAGTGCTGAGTGCCACTAAGAATTGTACCACGTGCCACAGGTCCATAGATTGCTGACACGTTTTAAATGTTCTTATTAACTAACCATCTCCTATTCAAACACAATTTATATGATAAAAAAGGGTTTTCATTCATTTTGTAGGGAATTGTATTAGATTCAACCATAAGTAATTTTGTGTTTCAAATAAATTACGTTGTTTCGGGGATCCCCTTAGAGCAAAATGAAAGGAATTTGACATAATTATAGTAAGTTTCTCTAAAAGGGGAAACGTTCACTTTCAAAATACACTGCGTAAAGTGGTTTTAGGTGTACGAAGTTATATTCACTATTATTCCTAAAATAAATTTTGATATTTTGGTTTTTCGTTAAGTTTTGAAGTTATTTCTTCAAATATACTTCTCCATTACATTTCTTTCAAACTTGCTATTTTCTTTTGCGGCCACGGTAGCCTGATGGTCATGGTTATGAACTCGTGTCTAGTGTTCGAGCCCTGGTACCACAAAAGTTTAGCGTTGAAGAGGAGCTGATGTACGTTAAACACGTCGAGGTCAAAAGTCCTCACGTTGGTGTAATGTGGAAGTTTGGAAGGGGAGTTATCAGCTCAGGTATCGTCCTCGTCGCTTAACCGCGGTTCAAAATTACGTAGTCGCTCGTCAGTAGCCACCGTGTTGACTTAGAATGCAATATAAACCCTTGACGTGTGCACTTGAGTTAATTCGAGTACGCTAAACAGTTCCAAATATGCACATTAGATATAATTCAAACAAGGTTGCATTTTATGCTGCTGTAATTTTCTCACTCAAATATCAGCGAGCGCCATCTGCACTCGTGATATTTGACTGTTGTTTCTTATATTTACGATTTAGTCGTTAAACATCAAAAACTCGTTTTCAATGTAAAGACTGTAATGTTGGACTGTGTGCAGTGCCGTGTTTCGAAAAATATCACACTGTGACATTTCTGTAAACGACATGTATGTGTCTTTCTCATACTTCTTTGATATTTTTTGCTATTTATACCTGTTAAAATTATTTTTTATAAAAGGTTTTTTGTAACTAATTTTAAATTGAATAAAACCTTTTCTTACAATTATATGTATTTGAGGATGAAATCTGATTTACTTTATTCAGGAAATTTTTAGTAAATTTATTTTCTTAGCCAACTTATTTCTTTTAAAACATGCATATTTGTGTATTATATAATTAAATTTCTAACTATCCAAAATTATGTCTGGCTTTTTTCTTCATTAAAATCTTTCAGGATTTTACAAATTATCTTGCCATTATTCGTTATGTACTTAATATGGAAAAATATATCTAAATATAAATAATTTCTGTCCTAATAAACATATAATAGTTTTTAGCTGCAGTTTGGAAAATGCATTGAAATTTGTATCGGGACAGTATTTTAACATATTATGAATGTGTTTTTTACTGCCACTATGTTATATATTTATCTTTCATTCTTTTTACAATATGAGTAGAAGTCGTAAACAGTTTGTCACAGTAAAATTAATTTTTGTTTTATATTCAAGTTATACTATTATATTGATTCTGAAAATAATAGGTTAGTTTGACAAGCCATTATTTCACAATTTTAAAGCATTGAACAGTTTTGAAATTTTTAAAACTTTTCTAAAATGTTAAATAATTAAAAATATTTAATTATTGTAAGTGATTAATATTTCTTAGATTATTGGAAACAAAAAGTATAAAATTTAAAATATATATCTTTGTTGAATTTTAATAATTATTTTTATGGCTAAACCTGGAAAAAAAACCCAACTTTTTTTAAATATTAACATTAAGATATTTTTAAAAAATAACTAGAGCAATCAGACGTAAAACAATATGAACTTTTATAGAACATATGTAAGTGAACATTTACAAGATATTTCACGACTCTATCTTGAACAGGAAAAACGGCTTAGGGATTATAAAACACTCTCATCTTCAAAATTAAAAATCTGAGAAAAACATATTTAAAATTTGTAAAGGCATAAAAAAATTCCATTGCCTGTAAAGCTTTAATTTTTCAATCTGTTACTATCCAACTTATGCTCTACATGAAAATTCTACTTGAAATATAAAAAAAATGACTGGACATAACATTGATAACATCTGTTAATTTGATCAATTATTCACTTTTATCAGAACCTTATATATTCACAAGAGTTTTAAATGCAAAATATTTATATAGAAATTAGTAGTTATACAAACGTAACCCAGAAATCACCAAGTTTGTAAACAATATCTATTTTTTTCTCAGTTCCCCATCGTGGTAGTTAAGCAAGTTTAAGTTTTTGTAGCATGACTTTCAAATACTGCAATGTAGAACTACAATAGATTTATTATAATGTAGTTTGTGGTACATCAGGGAAATATTTAGTTCATTCTGCAACATTTGTATTCTGTAGTCTAATTGTAATATTACCTGAAAAAGCTGCATTTTAGATTTACCATTTTCAGTCATATTCCATCCCTTTCAAGTATTATTTATCACAGTAGCCTGCGTACATTTTGGTCATGGCATTTTTCAAAAAGAAAAAAAATATTGAAAACAAAGTAAAGAGCTTTTAAATTATATAAACTATGTGTCAAAAATAAATTGGTCTTTAAATCAATTAATTAATTAATTAAATAAATGTGAGAAAACTCAAATACTTAAAAACATGAGCAAACAGAAATGATTTTAGAAACTAAAATTGTAGTTAATTGCCGTTTCACACGAAATGTTGGATTGTGTTAAAAAATATTTTTAATTAATTCAATCTAGGAATGCAGAAATGCTTTAAAATGAAACCGAATTTAAAATCAAAACTCAGAAAATAAAATTTCTTAAAACCTAATTGGTTTTTAGATCAGAAATTGAGCAAGTTTTCCAAATATATCAAATATATATTTGCAATAAATTGGGTGAACTTTCTGTTGGCCGTGAAGTGTAGAAAATGTCCATTTCACAATTCTCGCTCTAGGCCACAGCTGTAAATGAGAAACCTCCCGTTTCGAAGAACACAGAGACCGAAAAGCAATAAAATCATCCCCTGCAAAACCAATTCAGGACCTCCTGCGGCTTTAACAGGGGAAGGCATTAAACTGCCGTGCATTTTTGAAGCAGTTCGCGAAATTTATCGGAACATTTTTGGCTTAGCTAGCTTTGAAAAAGTAGACCGCTTTCGAAGTGAAATTCAATTAGCGGGTCATCCAGTCAGAGGGTTAAAAAGCAGAAAAAGGTCATATTTCTCCAGTTATTTCTATATTATCAATTTAGATGTTTTGTCCAGAAGAGCTAAACATTAGCTAAAAACGCTAAAAAATATACAAACACATTTTATAAGTGGTCGAAGCAGCCCATCCGGTTAGTGATGATGACTGCAGTGCCGTAGGGTCTGGGTTCGAATCCCGGAGAAAACATGGGTGTTTGTAAATGTATGTATACTGCCTTTACGGCAAGGGGATACTCTAAATAGCCGTCGAGCCGCATGTCCTCTCGTGTGGTTGGCGGAAGGAAAAGATATGTGATAGGCCTCTGACCACCCCCAGGACTTTCTTTCTCAAAATTGGGGTGGTATCGAGCAAAATCGTACAGTAACCTGTATGATGGTAAAAGCTAGGGATAGCGACAGGCGTACAACTAGTCCCATGCCGCAAACAATTTCGTTTTCTGCCGTTACTGTCAATCACGCTGCATTAGTAAAAGCCACAACGTACGTGGTCTAATAACACATTCAATAATACCACTTACGTAATGTGTTGCAATTTTAGGGCAAGTTCTAGACGTTGCTAAAATAAATAATTTACAAACTGTAAGTAAAGAGTAAAACATATGTAGCATTTGCTCCAAGTAATCAATGAATTGTATCAGCAAATAGATATTTAAGACAGTAACTTATCAATAAATGTTACAAGAATTATTAAACTTTAATTTTTGTTCAATTAAAATAATTTATTTCTATATATAACATGGATCTGCAGATTATAAATAGGGTGTTATTTTACCAGTTAAAAATTCATATAAATTACAAATTAAAAATCGTATTTAAATTTGTGTGCCTTAATTAAGGACACTTTGAGTTTTAATATAAATTTTGTAAAGTGTTAAAAATTAGTATTAAGTTAAAGTATTGTAGATAAAAATTTATAAACTAAATAACTAACTAACAAATGATTAAATTAATGTCTGTCATTTAAAAATCTATTTCAGTTCATACATCGATGATATTAATCAATTAATTTAAAGTCAAAATTTGCTGAAGAAAACGATTTATGTTATACTAATTAATATATCATTGAAACGCTTAGCTATTTTTTTAATCATTGTAAAACTTGCAAAAATTTGCTTGCCAAAGATATTTCTAACAAAATATGTTCAGCGAACAAAGTAATTAAAATAATGAAGAGAAAGAGTAATCCCACGCTCAGTATACTTTATTGTGACTTCATACGCTATTCTAAATTATACACAATATAAACTCCTTAATCAATGCCATGCACAAACATTGCTCTTTACTGCTTTTACTTTTTCATGCTTGGAGGCACATATGTTGTACCACAAATTCATATTCTTATAGTGCGTGGTGGTACATAATACTTACCACTCGTTAAAGGCCTCAGAAATTGAAGCTAGATGGTACATTTTCTGAACTATCACCGAGGTTAACGCCTAGCTGTTCCTCAAGTTTCCAACAGATGTCAGAAGCTCATTGTATGCAATGGGTTTATACAGTAGTTCAATTTTTTTTTCATCAGCTGTGAGTCTGTTGAGTGGTATTTTTAAGTGTGACTAAGTTTATAGGTGTTGTGTATTATAAGTGACTCTTGTGATAT
Source organism: Trichonephila clavipes (assembly GCA_019973935.1). Classification (NCBI taxonomy): domain Eukaryota; kingdom Metazoa; phylum Arthropoda; class Arachnida; order Araneae; family Nephilidae; genus Trichonephila; species Trichonephila clavipes. The sequence goes on along the minus strand of BMAU01021212.1, from coordinate 88,645 downwards.
TTAATACAAATCAGGTAAGTACATATCTTATGCAAATAAATAAATCAATGTTACAATAATTCGTACTTCTCATTCGTATGAATGAATGAATGAGTGAAGATTAACGTCGCACTGTTCAGCTGCACGAGGGCTTTTGGCGACGGACCTCGTAATTACTTCTCATTCGTATTGCTAGTATAAAAATATGAGAATCCAAAAAATGTACCACCACGCTAGCGAAGGCCATTTTTTTTGCAGATACAAAATCATTCTACTTTTTTTTTCGCAATAATGGTACTTGTTTATTGTGGCAAATAGATTAGTTATAAGTCACATATTTCTTATAAAAATAATAATTATTTTTTATTATTTAATAAATACTCACACACACACAAAATTATACAATTATCCTGAATGAGTTAAAGTACGTTTTCAGGAGAAAATAAATGCAACTGATACATTTATTATATTTGTTGACTAAATAAAAAAGTGTGTAAAATAAGAAAATAAGGTACAGAATATAATACTTAAAACTAACACATTAGGTAAATTAGGTCTAAATAAAATTTAAGCTTACAGTATTAGTTTAAGAAGAATTGAAAATGTTTTAATATATAGAATGAATAACAGTATAAGATGAAGAAGTGTATTTATTTATTTTCCAACCATAAAATAATACATGCATTGTGTCTTCTGGAAAAAATCATGTGTTTCCAGAACTATCATCTTGTTTGAAGCTTGGAGGTACATCAAATGCACACCACCTATATTTTTAATACTTTAAATACTTTTTAGTTGAAAAAGTGTTTAATTTTTTTAATGTGTATCAGATTTTGCTTAATAGTTATATTTTTGTGAGGTTCATCTAAAATATTTCTTATTATTTCCCTCTTGTGTATTATATTTGTCAAAAATTCAGGGCATGAAAGAGTTAACACAATTTAAATTGCAAAAAACCGAGATTTTTCTACCATTTTTTTTATCACAATCTATAATCTAATGCGTTGTAATTAATTCTATTAAATATTCTACTTGTTTGGACACTTCCTAATCTCCTACAAAATTAACTATATATTTTCAGACACATGGTATGTTAAGCCACTTTTTAAATTCTTCAGGTAGATAGGAAAAAAATTTAAGTTACAAGTTTTCAAATATATGTCACAGGGAAATGACGAAATTAGGAATTTCATCAAGTCCTTTAGGGGTATGATCAATTGACGAGAGATAATAAAAAAGCATCTCTCTTAAGGGCCCTTTTCCTGATGAATTAAGGGATTTTATAAATCCCTGAACTATTTCAGTGAAACGATGCATTGGATTTGCATTGGCAAAATGCTGTACTTCCTAACCATACAGGTACCGATCCCCTAAATATCAACCCCAAATCTTTAAAAGAATGGCACCATAGATTAACATAGGGATTGATATTTTAGTGTGTAAGTAATCGAGATGAAAGATGTTACACATAAAAAATATACCACCCTAATTTTCTAACTATTTGTTAATTAGTTTCGAATAAATAATTTGTATTTCATTGATTATTGTTTATTAGTTACTTCTACGTTTAGCAATGTGCGATGTTTGTTAAATAAACAGTTTTTTACTCTAAACAATATTATTTCATCATTTCACTGAAACAGATCAGATATTTTTTTCAAATCCCTTACTTTTTTCAGGGAAATAATGACCTTGAAGAGATGTTATTTTATAACATCTACCATCAAGTGATTCTCTCCCTTAGGGATTTTATGAAATTTCTTGTTTGATCATTTTCATGCGATACATACACACTTTCTCTACTTGGTTTACATAACAAACAGAAGAGTTATCTACATTCGATGTCCGAGTAAGAACAAATTATTATCATCCCAGAATAAGGTAATACATTTGGAATTTGTACCCGAATTTCCTTCCCTTTAATGTCAATTGGATTGAAAGAATTACGCAATGGGAGTTAAGCCAACAATAAATGAATTTGCATATTATTATTCCAGCAATAGGAATGACTCAGTTATTCAACGTATAGTTGACGGCCTTCCAATGATTGTAATATGTACCACAAATAAAGTCTATGTGGAGATAATTATATGTCATTACTTTTAACAGTTCTATTACAATTTTGTTTTACTGTCACAGATTTATTATTTGTTTTACTGTCTTAATTAATCTAATTCAGCTTAAAATTTTTATCTACACATTTGGACAAACAAATTAGTGCACCAAGAAGGAGTCGTCAAAATGAAACGAAGTTTTACATACGTAATGATTACTTTGATATAAGTAAATGATTAGAGGGAAAGGGATCATTTATTTCAGAGAAAAAGGCAAAACAACGGAGGATTTTATACCCTGTTGAACCACCTCTAGCGCGAATGCACGATGCGATACGATCGGGCATTGAGGCATACAAGTACTGTACGATGTTCTGAGATATTTTGTTCAATATTTGCTGTAACATTGCCTCTGTTTTGTTCAAACTTGTGGGATGCCCAACTCGCCATCCCAAATGATCCCAAATAGGCTCTATTTTAGACAAATCTAGAGATAGGGAAGGCCAATGAAGGGTAGTAACATTGCAGAAACAGTCTTGTGACACCCTTGCCTTGTCAGGCTGAGCATTGTCTTGTTGAAAAACGGCTCCTGGGAGACGTTTCATGAGTGGCAATATATGTGGTTGTAGGATGTCATGGACATACTACTGGACTGTCATGGTGTCACGAATAAATACTAGGGGGGAACCTTATATTGTAGGCAATGACACCCCATACCATCACACCAGATCTAGGAGAGGTGTGTTGCTGTAAAGCAAATGCAGGATTCAGGCATTCACCACGGGGTCTCCACGCATGGACACAATTGGCATCACTGCTGATATTCAATTTGGATTCGTCACTAAAGACGATCTGGTTCTATTCCGCTGCAGTCCAGTTTTCTCGTGCGTGAGACCACTCCAAACGGAGGTGTTGATGGGTAGGCGTTAACGGCAGCACACGTAGTGGGCACTGCGATCCCAAATGTCCTTCAGTCAGGCGTCTTTGTATGGTTCGAGAAGATTCAGGGCCCCCTAGTGAAGGTGCTACATGTGCCTGGATGGCGGCTGTTGAAGCAGTTGCCTATACGCATGCATTTCTTACAAAGTGATGGTCTTCTTGATGACTGGTCTACCGAGGGTGTCCTGATCCTGGTCTTCATGTGAATGACATATCTCGGATCCATTGGTCTCAACACTTCTTCACAGCACAGCCAGAGTGGCCTAATTGACGAATTACACACCTACCTGACCACCCAGCTTCCATCATGCCGATGATCCTCCACCTCTCAAACTGCGACAGCGGCTTATGTATATTGCCTTCGAAATCGGCATAATGGCATGTCTACCTCAGCTCTTCCCTTGTAAAAGATTCAGCACACTCAAACAAGCTTTGCTTACCTGTTTTATACTCCACGGAGAACGACGTTAAGCGTCCTCTTCCGGTTTTGGTAATGCGCAATTAGGCTGCATTTCTAATCATTTGCATATATCCCCTAATGATTGATTGTTGATTTTTTTTGGCGCAAGAGCCAATTTTGGCTATACTGCGCCACACATTAGTTAGTATATTAAGATTTTAAAAATAGATACACACACTATATATATACCGGGTGGGCAAAAAGTCCGTAAAAATTTTAAAAATTCATAAATTCCGGAGAAATGAACGAAAAAAAAACTGTTTGCAGGATCAGCATTAGTATGTCACGGTATTTTTTTTTTTTGAGCTAGAAAAAAAATTCGAAAATCATCCGGTAGGTGGCGCTGATGTACGCAAATCAAAGAAACAATGCATAAATAATGAACAGAAAACTTTCACAACTTTACTACACCAGAATATGTTCCACATGATCACCACCACAGGGGAGAAGACATTCCAGACGATTTACAAATCCAGCAACGGCAGAGTGCAACATGCCCGGATGTATGGAGGATACTTCTCTGCGGTTCGCATCTTTCAGTTCCGTCAGACTTGATGGACCGGATAGATACACGCAAGATTTCAAATATCCCCTCAACCAGAAGTGTGCCGGTCTTAAATCTGGAAACCGAGGAGGTCATGTGTACCTGCAGCGCCTGCTAACGATTCTGACTTCCCCGAACGTCTGTATCAGGAATGCCTTAACCGGGTTAGCAGTGTGACTGGTTGCTCCATCCTGCATGAACGTGACATTCGAAATCTGACCTCGTTGAATTAAACATGGCACGACAGTCTCCCGCAGAAGCGTTAGATAACGCTGAGCATTTACCGTTTCTGTTATCCATCCATTTACTGGGCACTGCGTTTCAAAGAAGAAGGGTCCTATGATAAATGAACCCATGAAACCACACCATGCTGTCACTTTTGGGGAATGCAATGGCTTCTGTGTGTACTCACGTGGATTAGAGGTCACCCAAATGTGACAGTTATGGTTCTTAACGTCACCATGAAGCGAGAAATTAGCTTCATCTGTCCACAAGATGTTAAAAACCCAGGTGGTATCCTGTTCCATTTTAGAGAAGGCCCACTTCTCAAATGCTTCCCTCTGTGCAGTATCTGCTGGCAAAAGTTCATAGCACGATTGTAATTTGTATGGGTACAGCTAGAGGATTCGACAAAGAATATTTCGGGCAGATGATGGTGGTAAGCTCAATAGTCTGGCAGCTTCACGAGCACTGCTGGTCCCTGAAGCTGCTTCGGAAGCAATCGCTTCCATTTCGACAGCAATGCCGGGTGCACGTGCTTCTTTCAAGTATGGTCGTCCGGCTCGTGCTCGATCCTCCAACCTTCCAGTTTCCTCAAAACGTTTAACAAGCTTTAAGAGACCTGCAGGTGTTAAATGGCCCTTTCCACTCTTCACATTTTTCTGAACTCGGAATTTACGCAAGGCAATGGTCACTGATTCCTCGTTCATGTAAAATAACTTCACCAACAAAATTTTATCCGGCGCACCGAGCATCCTTGTTCACATTCACTGTTTGTAATGGTGAAATGAATGTGGATTCATTGACAGCAAAGGTTTTTATAGCAGTCTAATTTGCATATTTCCACCACAGACGCTTGTAACAGCGCGACCTACCAGATGATTTTCGAATTAATTTTTTCTAGCTTAAAATATATATTAATAAACCCCGTGACATATACTAATGCTGATCCTGCAAACAGTTTTTTTTTCGTTCATTTCTCCGGATTTTATGAATTTTGAAAGTTTTTACGGACTTTTTGCCCACCCGTTATATATCCTCGACATGTGCCTTCATGCCAAGTTTCGTTACGATCCCGCAATTATTTCTTTGTGCGAAAATTTTTTTGTCCACGTGTGTACATTTAACGTCCGAGTAAGAAAAAGTTCTAAGCATGCCAGAATAAGGTAATACATTTAGAATTTATGTCCACATTTTCTTCCCTTTAATGTCAATTGAACTGACAAAATTACGCATTGGGAGTTAATCCAACGATAAATGAATTTGTACAATATTAATATTCCAGTACTATGAATGACACAGTTGGTCAACATATAGCTGATTGCCTTCCGATGATTGTAATGTGTACATCAATGTAATACAAATAATGTATATGTGCAAAATAATGATATTTCATTGATTTTTACAATTACAAATTTGTTTTACTGTCTTAATTAATATAATTCGAATTAATTTTTTTTTTATCTATGTTATATATACATGTTATCAAGTGCTCTGTTATAAAATATATTCTTTTGTTAAATTAGTTGGATATAATAAAAAAAATGAATTAAAATATTTTCTTAACGTTATTTTTTAAAATAGATTTTTGAAAATAGTGATTTTTTTTTTAAAACCATATTAAAAATTTATCGCGTAGCAACCTACCACTACTTTATAATTAACTGACGTACTACTTCATGTCCTTCACAGAAATACACTAATATATTGCAAATATCACATCTCTCTCTCCCCATTATGAATATATCATATCCAATCCAGTTAAAAAGACCTCCAATGCAATGGCTCCACAGGAATGTCGCAATATTATTGGTTTTATTTGCTTCGCAACTAGAAACCCCATATGAACTTTAAAGCCTGGAAGAAAGAACATATTTTCAATAATATTAGTCATTATTATAAGAAATATATTTTTCGTTATTTCTACAAATTAAAAAGATAAAATTAATTTGAAAATCATTTATATTTTTTTGTCGTCAGTTTTAAATAATTAAACTATAATAACACATAGCCGAATTATTTTTTTTTACAAATGGTGTTGATGATTTAGCAGTTTTTAAGAAATATATATTCACTTGATTATAATCTGTTTTTAAAGTTATTTGATTGAAAAATTAGAAGGTATTACTTATATACTTTTGTTGATTGTGAGATTTAAGAGATTTTTAAGATGCTTATGAAAAGAAATGATACAATTGCATAGCTCCATTAATAGATTTATGAAATTTTTTATGGGAAAAAACAATTTTTTCTTGCTATAACTATTGGACTAATTTAAATATTGTAAATAAGAGGTTTCGCTGGTAATCATTATAAATACATTAAGAGGTCTCATTGGTGCTACATTTCTTTAGAGGTCTGAAAATATTAACAATTTTCAAACAGGTATAATCTTTTCAAATTTAAATTAAATAATTCTGTTTTTCACATTATTTATAAAGGAATGGAACTTCAGAAAAGTATAAAATGTTTAAAATATAATCATAATTTTAATAATTATAAGTATATGACAATAAGAATCTTTTCTATAAGAAATATTTATTGTTTTACGTCTAGCATGTTATTTTCTAAAATAGTAGCTTTAATTAATATTTATAAGTTGATTTATATAGTTAAATGTATTCTTAGTAGAAATGTATGCTAAAATTAGGTAGGGTTTAAAGATTATGATGCATTTTATATTTCTATAAAGTTTTATTCATCAGAAACTACTATTTTAGAAAAAAAACGTGCGCTAAGCAAAAAATATTTAATATTTATTATAGAATTTTCATATATACCTATGAGTTTTAAAATTAGTATTATATTTTAAGCATTTTACACTTTTTTGAAACCGTATTCTTTTATAAATAATGTGTAAAAGATTCAAATCATTTCATTTAATTTTAAAAGAATTATACCTGTTTGAGAATCGTTTATATTTCCAGACCTCTAGAGAAATTAATGACTCGTGATACCCCTTAAATTATTACAATGGCAATAACAGCATTGAGGTGAAAAAAATTGAAATTACACTGAATTATCAAAATATACTTTAATAGAGCCCATGCAAAGTAATTAAATATCATTATGGAAATTATACTTACAAAGGAACGCTATACTACACTCAAGTGAATGTATAGAATATAATTCGAAGAAAATAATTTGAAATATAAACTTCAAGGCATAAGAAACTGAGAAAGATGTTATAATCAAAGCCATATTACAGTAACCTTCCTGGCATTATATCTATATAACGTTCAGTACCAAAAAGGATTAAAAAAGATGAAAAAATGAAGAAAATGTATGATATATAAATGAAAAAAATGAAATGATAAATTGGAGACAATTATATTATTTATCATGGGGAAAAAATATATTAGTTTACCATAAGAACTGAGCTTGATTTTTTCAAAAATTTATAACCAATTTTTTTTAAACGACCATTAAGATTATAAAAGACCAACTACATATAAAATCACAGATAATTTAGCCAATACTTCATTTTACAATATTTTTAATATTCCTGCAATGTGTGATAACTATACGTCTGCCATATTTTCTATTATTAATAAATCCATGAATCATTGCTTATGTTATCGACAAATTCATATCTCACCCTTATGACACTTTTTAACCCATGACGTCATAAGCACTCAGCTCAAATCTTAAGCGATTTTCTCTTGGGAAATTTGGTCCCACTGCTCTTTTTCTGTTTTTTCTTTCGTCCTATTTTGAAGTTGTTTGCAAAAATATGTTTTTTTTCTTTATAGAGCATGTTTTCGATGTTCCTGATTGTTTTTTTAATCCAAATGTTTTATGAAAAGAATAAAGTAAAGAAGTTTGGTTGGCTTTCCCTCAAAATGCATTCTATTCAGAACAACACAGATATTCATAAAATGTCTCAGCATTAAAAAGCTGAAACGGTATTATTATTATTTCCAAAAAAGTTATTAATATTTTTTTAAAAGCCTGATGCACATGTTATTTAAGAAACGAAGCATTAAGGAGAATCAAATACACACATCAGATACATTGCGGTTTGCGAATAGAAACTCGTGTTTTACTTTTAGGGGATATAATGAAGATAAAGAAAAAATATAAAAAGAGGAGAAATATGTTTCCTCAGTCTATACCTATAATATAGATTACTTCATTGCGTGCTATACTCTTCCTCTCTCTCTCTCTCTCTCAGTATATGTTCTTTGGCTATGCTTAAGCAAACTGTAGAAGTAAAGTTTCCGAAAATAAATTGTGCTAGAAAAAAATACAAAATATTACAAAATTTGTTTAATGTAGACAATCCAATGCATTCAGAGAAGAAACATTTTAGTCAAACAACGTGTTCTATTAAGTATAAAGACTTTGCAAATGTTAACCTTATTTGATACATCTGCATTTTAAGTAAAGCACAAGAGTTTCTCGAATAACATGGTACTTGTAAAACGCGGTTACAATATATTACGGACATGGTACGATTGGGAATATTATAACACGTTTTCGAGATATCACACGCACAAACCTTGAATTTAATCTTACCCGATTTGATGTAGCATGATTTTAAATAAACTGAATATCCTTTTCGTTCATATGAACACATGAACGTTGTGTGATGGTGTTTGAGAACTATCTGATGAACACACTTAACCTTAATGAGGGAAATAACTAAACTTGTGTCGGATCTACATGCGATCTTCTAATTAATCCTCTTCGGAAATCATTGGGCTATGAATTCGCGTTATTCACAACCAAACCTTCGGAAGAAGAGAATTGTGATACGTAAATTAACACTATAAATAGGCGAGGTGTTCTAGCTAGGAAGAGAAAATGAGTGAATATATAGTCGTGACAGGTGAGATTGCTACTAAAGGTGTAATATCAGAATAAGAGTGACTTGATTCTTGATAGAAGGAAATGTTAAAGTGACGATTGTTCACTAAGATTGAATTACGATTGAATTAAGTCAGATACTTAGATAGAAAATTAATTAAAAGAAGGATCAAGTTTGTTAGTCGCCTAATTGCTCACGTGTTACTGTCGTTGTTCCACTTTAATGGTTTTCGTTGAGATATTCTCTTAATATTATTAGTTGAAATCGTGTCTATTCTTAATTTTGAAATAAATAGATTAGAGTTGAAAAATGTCGAGTGTTTCTTCCTTTCTCCCCACACATCTAGGAGCCCACGAGAAAGGCGCGGGCCTCTTACAAACTACTAAACATTTCCACTTCTAACTACGCCAATGATTCTGAAAATATTTCTAATATTGCATTGGTTGCTTATTTAAACTTAATTGGTATGCAAAAAGGAATAGTTTTAGCTAAGAAATGAGATACTTTTTGTTGAAAAAGATCGTTCAGTAAAACGTAGCCGAAAATTTTGTAAATTACAAAGTTAGTTAGTAAATTACAAAGTTCATTAGCTCCTTATAGAGAATTTCTGATAGAATTGGAAGATCGAAACACTCAGATAATTGCAACTACGCCAGATAACTTTTGCAAAGATGGAGAAATAACTACTAAATATTTTCAAAAACATTTTTAAGGGGAAAATGGATTGGTAATATCTAATCAGAGTAATGAAGGAAACGAATTTTCGGTTACTAATAAGCCATTTCTGTTTATTTTATTATAATAATTATTGTTTTTTGAATATATTTTTGTTGTATTTTAATTTTTGCATTTCATATTTTTTTTTTGTTAATTAAATAATTGAAGTTAATTTCTTTTATCATTTCTATGTTTTATTGGAACGAAATTTAAGCCATCATACAACTTTACCCCTGAAAACTTGATTTCGCTGTATTAACATTATTGATATTATGTACATACATAGTTAATTCAATAAATAAATCCCATAACAATTTAAATAAATAAACAAAAACTTTTCTTATAACACGATTTCGATGTAGCTTGTTACGATCAAACGGTGTTATACCTTATTATCCTGTATATATCATAATCAAACACTTGATTGTTACGATCTTGCGATAGCTTGTTACGATCAAACGGTGTTATACCTTATTATCCTGTATATATCATAATGGTACATTGTTGCTGTTTTGGTCGCAACTAATGCTTCATATGATATTTACTTTTCCCTATTCCCTTATAACGAAATAATTTCATGTGTTTTTCCCTATGTATGTGAAAAGTAATATCCCTTGAACGAAAGATATATCTTTCTTCTCATTTTCGCTATTTACTATGAAAAAGAAATCACTTCGAAGAAGCACGCGATTAAGGATCATTTTTCATTGAGGTCAATTCATTTGGAATCTTTCTCCCATCTTCCGTGTACTGTTACTCTACGAGTATACAATTGGAATGATAGTATTTGTAGAAAATGTTAACTGTGTGTATCATTTAATGTCGCTTAACTCAAAAAAAGATTATTTTACATTGTGAAATAGTAATCGATGACACTGCCCGTATAAAAAAAAGTTCATTTTTCTTCTTTTATTTTCTTATTCTGGTAAATAAATTTTTTTCCTCTTGTACGCAAAAGCGAAAAAATAATTAAAAAAATTCCAAGAAATAAAATTTTAGTACTTAATAAATACTGTTATTAAACGATAAAAAAGTCTACCGCAATTTTCTTCTATTGAATATTTTAAAATATGCGTGTGCGATATTATTAGTAAAAATCTTTTTATATCATTCAAGACTAGTTAAAAGTATACGTTCCTTTTCGTTTGACTTATCAAAAAAATCATAAGAATTTACATTTTCCTTTCTAATATTTAAAAGTTATTTAGATAACTTTAAGAAATTTCTAGAAGCTTGAGTAAGATTATAATTCATTGTAGTTGACAAAAACTAAAAGACACCGCTTTTATGGCAATCGAACTTAACATTAAAAAATAACTCTAAATGTAAGAATAAAATTATTCACGAGAAAATTAATGTGCTTGTGGTAGGAGCCCGAGGTGCTCCATATCAATTGATATGATTTCTTACTAGTTCTATTCCAAAATGCTGAATGAGTGTAAAAATGTATTACAAGCTCCCCATGCTTTTACCCCAATTGTGTGACATTAATTTACACTTTAATCATTTATTCTTATTTTTTTTTACTTTTTAGTTCGATTAATCATAAAAGCATGTTTCTCAGTTTTTTTAAACTATAATCTACTTCTAATTTTTTAGTTTGATGTACATTGAAAACATGTATTTTTAGTTATTTTTAAAGCTATCATTTGTTCATTGATGAATTGATCTTAAATGCGTCATTGTTTAGAATTTAGAATACCCATTGGAATCCTATCAGAACGTTGATACGGCATGGTTCATTTTTTTCTTACCATATGCGCTAGTATATTTTTTTATTTCCTTTTTCAGAAAATCCAGACAATTTTTTACATTATGGTAAGAAACTGTTGAAGCACGTTTTCGCGTATAGGGTTGCAATTTAATATTTTAATCTCCTAATCAGAAAATGGGATCTAGAATTAGTCGCAAAAATTGTAAATCATTATTTCTGATGATCCTGATCAGGAAAATGGAATAAAACTATGAAATTATTATGTTGTTATCGGTCCTAGTCAAGTGTGCAAAATTGCGAAGTAATCTGACATTTCAAAGTGGGTAAGAATCGAGTTCAAAGATTCCATTACATACCAGTGTAGCTTATAAAAGCCTGTTAAAGAAAGGTCTATGATTATCCTATTAAAAACATAACAAAAATAAATGTATTGATTTATTTATAACTTTCTAATGCATTATACTCCTATGTAAAGAAGCATAATAAATAAATAATAAAAAGCTATTCATGTTGGTCTGTACTTTTGATTGTGGAAAAGGACACTTATTCTGGTACTTCGATCTCTGTTCCAGTTACTTCGCATAGCAAGCCATCGGATTCATTAGAAGTTATTGAAAACAGTGTTCCTGGTTTATGGGGTTCCTTATATATAAGTTCCTCCGAAAAATTCATGAACATAATGTGCCTTTTTTCAGACATGCATATATACATATATAATTGTCATACATTACCTACTTCTCTTGGTCGTTCATGATATTGTATGACAGTGTAATGTAATTTTTCAAAGCTATCGAGCATTTTTACAGTAAGTTAAAGTTTACTTACCTGCCATTCAACTTTCTCATAATCATATTTTTAAGTGTAATTCTGTACTGGATAAACTCCACACTATAGACCTACACCCCAAGGAACATAAACTGTTTTATTCGCCAAAGATCATCGACATAGCAATTTTTTTGGACGCCTTCGGAGCTATTTGATTTCTCAACACTGGTTGGATAAGACAAAAAAATACAACAATGTACCGATATTTAAGAAAAGTCATAGTATCAATATTTTTATTATATACTAAAAAACATTCTTCTAACATTCATATCTTAGTTTAAGAAGGACATAAATTAAACTTCCGAAAGGGAAGTTTGTATTTATCTTTTATACTCCCGTAACAGTCTCTTGGAAATCGATTTCCACAAAACCCTTTCTTACAGGATCTCCACTAAATAAATTATAGTTTTAATAATTAAATTTTAACTTAAACTTTAGTCCCCAAATCTGGAAATGGGATCTGAAATAAGTCTCCAGATGCGGGTGCGATCTGAAAAAGGGAAATTGTTAAGCCTGATGATCCTGATCAGGACAAACATATAAACTTATTAAATTATAGTATTGTCATCAGTCCTGGACAAGTGAGGAAAATTTCGAAGTAATATGTTCTTTTAAAGTGGGTAAAAATTGAGTTCAAACATCCTGTTACATACAAGTGAAGCTTATAAAAGGGTATTAAAAACATGCTTACAAAACTTGCAAGTCTTTTGCAAAGTCTTTTTGTCTAACAGTTCTAGAAATTTCGTGATGAGTAAATTAATGAGGTAGTCGCTTTTCTCCTAACATATATTTTAATGTACAGTTATCTCCTAACATATAATTAAACTGCAAGTGTTCAAGGGGTGCTGCAGAGAAAACCACAGGGGATGTTTCAGTGAAATTTGGTATCTACGTTTCAGAACATGCGCAAATCAAATTTGCAAAAAAAGAAAGAAAATTGCCATTTTCACCCGATGGATGGAACCGTACCGTAATTCAATGCTCACCGGTGGCATATACAACTTCCAAAACCGAGAGACAGAACATAATGACATTCTAAGAAGGAAATAAACGATATACAAAATCGCTTACAGTTTATAAAAATTCTATACAATTTGCTTCAGTAATTAAATTTTTACAGTATCATCTAATCAAAAATTAATTTAAATTAAGATCACAAATTAAACAATCCATAAAGACTCTTTGGAAAACAATTGAACTATTATTTCTTAAATGAAATTATTGCATGATGTGCTCAATATGCAAACCGCCAGACACAAGCACATGCAGGAAACGTATAACAGCATGGTACACCGTCGCATTTAAAATTTATTTTGCAACACACCTCACGTGTCTCGTTATGCTAGATTTCAACTCATAAACAGAAGCATTTTGTCATCTATTAGCCATATCTCTCAGTTGTCCTCACAGATAAAAATCGCAAGGATTAAGGTCCGGTGAATGTAAGGATCACGCGCGTTTTCGAAACCTCTACTTATGACTGGGTCCACACTCAGATGTAGTATTTCTTCAACAGGTTTTGCGATGTGAGGGGTTGCTCCATATCATGTATAAATGATGTGGTTTCTAAACAATGTTTCTCTTGTATTGCTGGAATCAATTGTTCTCTCAACATCGCTACTCAATGTGGTCTTGTTTTTATACTGTATGATAGGCTTAGAATTTGCATGAGTCGAAAAGCATTGAAAGACGACACAGGGCCATCTATCGGGTAAAAATGGCGTTTTTTGGAAAATTTGACTTGTGCCAGTGTTTCTCAAACTGTGGGGGTGCGATGACCTTACAAGGGGGGCGCGAGTATATCGAAAATAAAAGATTGAAAAAATAATTAGTTTACTGGAATGAATTAAAACAAAATACTTTCAGACATAATAAAAAATGCACTTTTACTCGGATATAATTTATAGGCGCGCGATATTAAGTCAGCAAAAATAAAAACTTCTTCAATACTTAATTAGCTATCTTTGATCCTATAACCAAATAAAAAAACTTTTATTTGATTTGTTGTAATCCCATGATGAGAGATTTTTTTATTACGCTTTTTTTAACCTAACATACTACTCTTTCAGAGAAAAAACAGATCCCAGACCAAGAATCGAAAAAATTTAGGAACATAAAATTTCATCACTGTAATTATTTTTGAAATAAAGCACATTATAGCTGTAATCTATTTGACCTTCTAAGTTATTGGTACAGTTAGTTATGACCACTCTCTTATGTGTTCTCTGTTGCGCTTTTTTCCATGCAAATGAGTTTTATGATATTTGGAAAACCACGGAGAGCACACACACGCAAGCACATGAAGGATTACTTGGCCAAGACATATTTTTATAAATATTCTCAACATATAAAGCATAACGAAAATTCTTTCGCACAATTTTTTAGCAGTAACATACATATTATCATAATGAATAATTTTACCCGGAAGTGGTCGCGCGGGACACAAAGATTATGAAATCGTTAATTCTGGCAAAACTGTTTATTTATTACCAAAGAAAAATTGAAAAGTCCTTGAAAGTAGGTAAGTAAACTTTCTCTTTATTAAATCATTCACTGGAATTATGATTTGTATCGTGTACAATAAAATAATTATAAAAAAAGGATTGGGGTGACTCAATAACCCCGACCGTATCTAGTGCGCGCCTGCTCCCGGGTTAAAACATGTTGAAGTCTTTTCGCTTTAAATATTAAAAAAAAATAGAATTATTCTTCATCGATATTTTATATTATTGATCATTATTTAACATCAGTGGCCCACACAAGGAAGGGGGTCCGCCCCCCCAAAGCCCTTGATTTTTTTCCAATTGATTATAATTCTAAGTTTATAGTACGCAAAATTTAATTAAGTATTTGTTATTAATGATTAATTTTATTAATTAATGCTAATTATTTATTCAAGAATTAGTTTTTTACTGTGTTTTGTTCCCGAAAATCGACAAAATCAAAAGGAACCTGATACAAGATTGGTGAACTTTCGACCCCGGACCCCCCCTTGAAAAATTCCTGTGTGCGCTACTGTTTAACATCAATTATAAATGCTAATTCTGTGAGGCTTAAAATTACAATTCGCTTAAAACTAATTATAATTTGAGCAACCATTTTAAAAAAATCATTTTACGTTTTTGTAAACATTGTCGAGCACTCTGGGATTTGGTGCTTCCCATACAATTCAGCTATTATATCAATAATGTTTTATTTTCTTATAAATGTGTGTGTGTGTGAACTCGTGCAAAGAGCGGGCACTTCAGCCGGTATACTTTTTACTTATCAGTGCTGCACTGAATATTTTATAACTAATTAATTAATACTAAATTAAGAACAAGTTTAATAAGTATTAATGACGTCCATGAGCTTGTCTACGAATGCAAAAATTTTATAAGGATTGCTATAATTAGAAATTGACCCTCTGAGTTCTTTTTCTATATTTAGCCGATATCTATTGTCTTCTAAGCAGCTACCGCATTTTGCAATATGTTCAATTTAAAAATTAGAGAAAGGAAAAATATCATAATAATTATCCTATTATTTTATTTTATTTATTTATTTTGCTTAAAAGTAGTATACAAAATTTAATACTTATGTTACTAATTTGTATAGTTTATAATTAAGATCGCCTATTGTAGCTATAGCGTCAAAGCGCATTATTATTGCATTCAGTACATTATTAATGTATAAGGGGGGGGCGCCGCGAAAAAATTGTGATCGAAAAGGGGGGCACCAGTATTGAAAGTTTGTGAAGCACTGACGTGTGCAATTTATCTCTAGAACTTGTGGAACACTTGTAGTTTAATTATGGCTACCATGTATATGTATTATATATACTCAAATATCTATTTAAGTATATAAGCTATATATATTTTCAAATAAAATTATATGTATTCAAATTTCTAAAACTCTAATGGACAGAGATTACTGTACACATGCATTTACAAGAGTGAAAATAGTTATCCAAAAGCCATTTTATGTAAGCATGGTCGTCAACATAGCTTATTGTCGACGGACTTTCAAAAGTAATCTTATTATATATAACATTGCTCATGAATTAAGTATGAAGTATGTGTGTGTTGTTTTCTCACTATCCCACAGAACGCACAGTTTGGCGACATACTGTACATAGAAGAATTGTGAAATCAATCGTATCCTTTTCATTCCTGAAGCAAAGCAGTTTTTACTACCAAGATGGTTATCAGCAAGGAACGACGGATGCAATTGTTCTCCTAAAAGCAACAAAGACATGCTGTATGTGATTAAACCCAGGAGATCTCACTGGTCATTACCTGTATAAAATATATCTATATTTTCCATACAACCGTATGCCAACTGAGCTCTATATGGAGGTATTTTTTCGACTATTAACAAAAATCCAGGATCATCAAAGACCCTTAAAAGTCAACCATAGAGATAAATAAGATTCTTTGCTAGGATTTCATAACACAGTCAGGGAACTTGTGTAAAACACATACAGGCGTATACGGCCAACCAATGTATACCCCTTTCTCTAAACCTTCACCAACGTAATAATCATGTTCCTTGATAAGGGAGTTCTCTCCAGATACAGGGATACCGATAATTAATTCCAAGCTGAATCTCAACTCATTTCTAAAAGGCATGTTGATCAACCGAAGTCTGGTCCAATGCACGTATTGCCTTATGCTAAAGGGACACTACTTTTGTGCCGTGGTGAGTGGGGCACAAATACAACTGCAACCAAGAGTAAGACTCTCCCTCATGAAGTTTTCGGGTAACTGTAGACTATGAAATCGGATTTCAATAGCTCATTGGATTGCTCACATGACTCCTATGGCTTTTTTAAGATCTGTGAAACTGTAGCATTTGTGTGTCGTCGAGCAGAAATTACAAATAGCGATTTTCATTTGGCGTTGTGGATTTTGTTCAACCTTTTCAAGTCTTCTACATATGAATTCAATGTTCTGAAACTGCTATAAGAAGATAAAATCGTAGTAGACCAGTGCTTCTCAAACTTTTAATATTTTCGACAACAATTCTCAGTCATACTTTCCATTGTGCCTTCATGCTATAACAATATATTGATTGAAATAGTAATGTACTTTGACACTTAAGCTTCCATACTACCTTTATTATAAGCCACACAAATTAACAAGATAAGTATTAAATTTTGTATGTGTTATTTTTAAATAAATACTTGTTTACTTTTATACAAGTTTTTCTTTGTTACTTTTTGTATATGTTACTTGTAAGCCTTTTATTTGTGACCGTTAGGAAGCGGCCGGTCCTAAAAGTTGAGTACTCAATTAAGTTACTAATAAAAGTGACACGTTAGGAATTTTAAATTACCGTACATAAACATCCATTATATTTTCAGAATTTAGTATTTCAAAATTCAATTTACAAATAATGCAATTGAACAAAAATTCGGTAAACACAAAAGAACAAAGTTTTCGACTCTTTACTTTAAAATTTGATTCACATAATTGAGTTACTTCAGTCGGTTCAGCAAGGATTCAGACCTTTTTTGAAAATCACACAAATAGTGTATGAAAGGAGAGGTAGTCATACTAACGTTAGAAGAAGTTCTAGTAAGATTGAACTTAAAAGAATAAAACTAATATCCAATCAAGATCATCAGTCTCTTTTGCTACAAAAGAGCGAAAAAGAACTTAAACTGGAAAATATTTCTTAATAATGAATTACATCTTCTTTAATGAAGTGCAGGGTAGATTGGAAGGTCGTTTCACTAGTGTGTATCTAGAGAGAAACTGGCATTTTTTTTTTGCCAAACAGGTCTTGGCTTTGCATTCTAGCCGACAAAGGGTTGTTCTGTAGTTCAATTATAATGTATGTTTTATTTGGCTCGTTGTGCTTAAAGCGTGCATTTTTTTAAAGAAATGATTTTTCTTTATGTTATCACAGGGTCTTCTTGATATGCTCACACCTCCAGCACACTTTACGAACACTGCAATTGACACGAGGCATCTATTTCAATACATTATCCGTACTTTCGCGGATACTCATTTAGCCTGATATTCTATGAAACTTACCCATTTTTTTCGAGAAACACGTCGAATATCATAGGATATTATTAAATCACAAATCCTCGACACCCTTTAGTGCACTTAATCCCATCTATAACTATAGTTCCCAGACACGAAAATGGTATTTGACTCTGAATATTTCCTTAAATCTTCGGAGTTCCTTGTGCTCATCATGATGTCCCTTTAAGACCCAGATAGATATTCTTATACGTTTTTGCTTCTGGAATAGTCGTACGTACGAACATTCGAAAAATAATGATTGAACGTGTTTGCAGAATGTGTAAAGTATCACTTTTTATCAACAGACGGTGGTTGTAGTCTATGTTTTACTTTCAGCTGGTAAATCTTACTCGGTTTCCAAAGGCAACGAAAACACGCCTTCTTTTTATCTGTCGTAAGAAGGTAGTTCTCAATATATTTCTAATTTCTTGGATATAAATTTTTGTATTACTGTTTAAATTATTATAAAATAGAAAAACTATTGATTATACTACATTAATGTTGTTTGTTGGACTCAGGAATTCGGTACCTGCGTGTCCGTGCGGGGGTTGGGCGTTACTTAAGTCACTGCAGCTATAAACGAAAGTTCTTGCCATATGAGTTTTCTTTTCTGTTTCAATAATGTTAATAGAAGCCTAAAAAACCAAAATATATCATTATATAATTGATACAATTCCTTCGGTTTGCCATGAACAAGTCCCTTTTTCTCTTTCTCTCGCTCTTTATTGCAATTAATTTTCTATTCCATACATTTGTTGAGGGGTAGGGAAATTTTCATCCTTCACACATATATCTGCATCCTCATATGTTCCTTCCTTTCTCCCCCTAAAAAATCTAGCTTTCCAGATGAGAGTTAGTAAGGCGTTATATAAATATATATATACTCAAGAACATTGAAAATACCAACCCAAGAAGGAAGTGAAGTACAATCGCGAAACTTTGCAAATAAGTACAGCGTAATGTTATATGCAAATTATCCAAGTTTTGTGCCAATACGCATGCCATACATGCCGAGGTGGCGCTACAATCAGGAAGAGGAAGCAATATAAGCCAGCGCAAATTCGAAGATTCATAAACGTGACGATTACCCGCCGATTGTAATTGGGAAGACTTTGGTAAGCGAAACATGTCAGGTAAATGTGCTAGAAGACATTTCTCACAGTTAAGCGAGTTTGAGAGAGGCCTGATCCTCGGGATGAAGACTGCAGGCGGGTCGATGCGCCATGTTGCTGGCCAGGTTGATCGTTCGGAGTGTGCCGTTAGAACTTGTTGGGAGCAGTGGACACGAGAAAGTACCCACGCCCCGAAAACCAGGTCTGGAGCGACCACGGTCCGGTCAGGAAGACCACGAGGAGAGAAGATCGAAAGATCGTGTGGCAAGCACTTGTGGACCCCACAGTGACTCGTTCAACAATACAAGCAGACGTAGGCGTAGCAATTGTTACACAAATAATTTCCAGCAACCTAGCAGAAGCAAATCTTAAATCCAAGCGCCCTTTTTGTGCACTCCCTTTAACACAGGAACAGCGGTAACTGCGTCTACAGTGGTGCCAAGCCAGATCAATGTGGAATGTCACAGATTGGCAAAAGGTTGTGTTTAGGAATGAATCCCGGTTTGTTTTGGGGACAGATGATAACCGCGTACGGGCACCCTGGTGAGCGGTACAATTCCCCCCACACTGTTCTGCGTCACACTACCCGCACAGCTGGTGTAATGGTCTGTGAGGCGGGGCCATAGCCTATGATAGCCGGTCCACTTTAATTGTGATGTGTGGAACCTTAACGGGCCAACGTTACGTTGATGATATTCTTTAACCCCATGTTGGACCTTTCCTAAATGGTCTCCCAGGGGCAATTTTCTAGCAAGATAATGCTCGTCCGCATACAGCAAGAGTTGCTCAAAACTTTCTACGTCATTTTCAGGCTCTTCCATGGCCAGCCCGCTTCCCCGATTTCTCCCCTGTAGAGCACGTGTTGTATCAGCTAAAACGGCAGATGCCATCGTGTCACTTTTTACATGATTTAGAGTTGGCTGTTCAAGATTTGTGGACCCATAAGGTGTCTAATCAACTTAATGCCGGACCATGTGGTGGCATGTATTGCATTTGGAGGTGGTCCAACGCGCTACTGAAGTTGCCCAGTATTTGTGTCATTGCACACCCTGTATTCGTTTAATTGTCTTGTTTTTAATATGAAGTGAATCTCTCTTCTGTGTCATTATGTGTATTAAATTTCATTTCAATCCGATGCTTTTTTCTTGGGTCGCTATTTTTAAGGTTCCCGAGTGTATTTTTTAAAATAATAACATTATTCATTTATATTTTTCACAAAGAATTATGTGCTTACTTTTAACCAAAATTTTTTCAGGTGTCTAAAAGAAGAATTCCCCCACAAGAAGAATTTTGCAATTTATGAGTAAATCAGATTGAACTTAGATCAGAACTTAAAAATCTCGGATTATGACAATGCTGCAAAGAAACATATGAATCAATTATACTGAAAGGAAAAATCAACTTCAGATGAGTGTGCGGAAGAAAAACATAAAAATAATTTAAATAGAAAGACAATTCTGTATCATTATTTACCTTTAAAGTATCTTGAACACATTCATTTCATTGTTTTAGCTGCTGCAAATTCTTGGAGCAAACAAGATGCAATACCAAAAAAGAATTCCTCCCAAAATCAAAATCGATCGCTTAAAATTTAAGTTAAAAATAGTTGAAGCGCGTGTTAGCAGTTTCTCCACCTACTTACAAAATCATTTCAACTGGTGATAAAGATAACAGTGTTGTGATTCCACTCGCAAAAGGATCGAAGTGCTATAAACTACCTGCTATACATGTCATGATTTTTATTCTGGCCTTTCCAGGATAAAAAGGCTTGATATGTATAGCCATTTTTGATGTGTAGATGACATTTCAAGTCCTTAAAAATGCAGATTTGAAAGCTGCGAAAGCGGTTCGAAATAATGAATAAATAAATAATCAATTTTACATCAATAATTTCTTTATTTCTAACAATTTTAGTTGAACTAAGTTTGTCTCATCCATCAACTTAGAACCAAAAGATGTAAACTTTCACAGGTGTTGATTTAAAAAAAATACCCAACCCGCACGATCGTGCGGGTACCATGTACGTTCCAGTGAAAGGGGGGAGCGAAAATTTGTTTAAATACTTTTTCAGTGTTTTTGGGATCAATAGAGTATTAATAATGAGAAGAATTTAATATTTAAAAAACATTATTCGGATCTTAAAGGGTTATATATACTGTAGTTAGTAAAAAATAAAACACCATGAAGGAATGATCAGAATTAAATGAAATGTAATGCACAAACGACGTGTATCAGTACAAATCAAAGACGAAATTCTCAACCCAAAAAAACAAAATTATGTGATTGAAATCAGTATTTAGAGCAAAAACACGCGCAACAATAAGTACTGCTATGCGACATGACAACAACTAACAGATTTTGAATGTTTGTTTGTGGAAAAGAATTCCGCATTGCTTGTATGCACAGTAAAGGTCCGTCTTTTGAAGATACAGGACGCGGATCACAAGTGAGACGCTGACCAACCAAATTCCACATGTGCTTAAAAAGGCGACTTATCCGGCAAATAAGCAGCCCAAGGAAGAAGTTGCATGTGTTGGGCTGAACAGAAGTCTATAACAGTCTTTGCAATATGTGGGTGTGCATTATTCTTCTAAAAGACAGATCAAGAGGAAGGAGAGGAACGACTTCGTGCTGCAGCGCTTCACGTACGTACCTGTGGGTTCTGCGATCACCCTCAATTCGTAGCAAATCGGATCGTCCATGATCCAGAATAGCGCCCCTAACTTTGAGTGTTGGGTCACTATACCGTTTAAAACCACACTCTTGAAGGCAGCGTACGCCAGCACAACGTCTAACGCGTATGCGACCATCATGGTTCCAAAAAATCCTACTAAAATTTCATTTCCGAATGAAATTGTTGATATTTAACATTTATCCATCATAATTAGGACATGTGAACTGCTGTTTGTAAAAAATGGAACGCCATTAAGGAATCCCCAGAATGAAACGAACTTTCATGCGCAAATGACTTGTATTAGTACAAATAAATGACGAAAATTTCAAAGCAAAAGAACAATATTAAGTGTTCGAAATCAGTATTTTGTGTAGCCACCACGCGCTGGAAAAACAGTTACTATACGACGTGGCATTAAGAAAAAAAGATTTTGAATGTCTGCTTATGCAAGAGAATTCCATATTACTTGTATGCGCAGCAAAAGGTCGTCTTTTGAAGCTGCAAGACGCGGATCACGAACGAGACGCCGACCAATAAAATCCCACACGTGCTCAATGGGTGACATATCCGGAAAATGAGCAGGCCAAGGAAGAAGTTGCATGTGATGGATGATAAGAAGTCTTGAAAGGTATTTGCAACATGTAAGCGTGCATTATCCTGCTGAAAGACAGCTCCAGAGATGCCCTGAAGGAAGAGAACGACTTCGCACTGTAGCACTTCGCTGATATACCTGTTGCTAATGAGATTACCCTCAAATCGTAGCAAATTGGATCGTCCATGATACGAAATAGCGCCCCAAACCATAACTCCGAGTGTTAGGTCACTATATCGTTTTAAAACACACTCTGGAAAGCATCGTACACCAGCATAGCATCTAACACGAATGCAACCATCATGAATCATCATCATCACAAATCAAAGCGTGATTCATCTGAAAAGACAACTTGGTGCTAATCAGCTTTCCACGCGCTGTGCTTATGAGCCCATTGCAGACGCAGCCGTCAATGGTTTGCCGTGAGGGGGATCCTGTACAAAGGCACTTGTGCTGGCAATCAACGGTGCAGCAGACGTCTATGAATTAAGGAAGCCAACATTAGTACATCTGTAGCATTAGACCAACGTGCTGTAAACTGCTTGGAGGAAGTTGTACGGTCATTCATCGCCATGCGAAGCAGGTGTCAATCGTCGCGCGATGACGTCACCTTCTATCGTTCAACCACAATTTTTTCTAGTTGTTTGATGCCCGTAAGTCCATTTTTTTCCAAACTCGTATCACTGTGGAACTGTTCTACTGCGCACGATCTCCTATTGCACGATAGGAAAATCCTCTTTCTCGAAGGCCGATAATCTTCCCCCGTTCAAACTCCGTAAATTTTTGGGATTTCTCCTTATTTCGTCGTGGATCTTTTCTGAGGTTTCACTAAACGTTTGCCATTAAAAAATAATCAATAAATATTTTAAACTGCCCCTTTACAGCCCTCTATTTTTACGTTTTCAGCAGCAGTTCAGATTGCGTTGTGCACGCCTTGCATGCGTGGTATCTCTGAAACTTATCTATTTCACTTAACATCCTGTAATTGATATTTGCTGCATAGTTCATTTAATTCTGATGATTTTTACATGGTGTTGCCTTTTTCAGAAACAATAGTGTATCATTCAAAACAATTGACATAGATACCTTATAGAAACCAAGCGATTGTTACACAAACTATATTTTGTGGTACTTATATTAAAAAGAGAAAATACATAGTGTAAATCCCCAAAAATTACAAAAATAATTTATCCATGAAAAATTTTATGTTAAAATTTTATTTTCTTGTTCCCAGTGCAAAGATTTGTTTAATAAATGCATTATTTTTATAGCAAACCGTATGTTTTTAACATTGTTAAGTTTACTCAAGATTATATATATATAATATTAATACATATATATATATATATATATATATATATATATATATATATATATATATATATATATGTATATATATATATATATATATTGTTAAGATTACTCAAGATTAATATTAATATATTGTTAAGATTATTCAAGATTAATATTAATATATATTGTTAAGATTATT
This sequence comes from Trichonephila clavipes, assembly GCA_019973935.1. Lineage (NCBI taxonomy): Eukaryota > Metazoa > Arthropoda > Arachnida > Araneae > Nephilidae > Trichonephila > Trichonephila clavipes. Next base: position 64,500 of record BMAU01021212.1, on the reverse strand, counting down.
CAAGATTAATATTAATATATATATTGTTAAGATTATTCAAGATTAATATTAATAATTTTAAGATTAACATTGTTATGATTACAAACACATTTAAAAGTGTAAGCTATCTGATGTGAAAAATTTTAATAAATATCGTGTCATGATTGATTCCCTTGTGCAAATACTCATAAACAAACTATTGTTTGGTTTTAATTTCACTGAAATTAAAAGGAAACTACCTCTATCTTCTCGGCATTCTGTTCAATTCAACACTTATTAAAGAAGGACGTTAAATAAACCATCAAACCACTTTAGATTTAATCATTCACAGTTCCAATTAAATTCTCACACAGATTTCTAATTATATATTTGCCTTGATCCTTGAATTCTTTAGAAGTAGAAATGTGCGTGTCTAAATAATGCACATAAAATTAAAAGTATATATATATATTAATGCTTACTTAAACTTACCACATTAATCATATATTTTCTTCCCAACTCTATTACATTGGGAAGTTGTATCAAGCGAGTGAAGGACGAGATAAATTGTCACGATATTTTCATAAATAAACGGTCTATGATGTTAACCCTCTAACTGGATACCTTCCTTCTGAAAAGTTATTCCGAAAGCTTTTAACTCTTATTTTGCGATTCCCTTCAAAAATGCAACAGACTTTTTCCTTTTCCCTTTTAGAACTTGTGAGGTCGAACGGGGAAAGTTTTACGACCCAGTTCGGTCCCTTTTGAAAAGTAAGAACCAAGAGATCAATCGTTTACAGCTAGCTGTTAAGTTGCCTTGGGCAATCTTCTTTGAAAGCGTATATATCCTCTCTGGATCAATCCTCTTTGAAAGATAGGGTGTTTCTTTCTCCTATATGTTCAGTCACAGTAAAATTAAAAACGAAATGAAAGGTAAAAAAAAGAGGAAAAAATGAAATAAATAGTATGTTAGAAGTTGAAAAATAATTATATTTTCTTCAAAGAAAATTTATTTTTCTGTCATTTTTTAAAAATTAATATATATATATATATATATATATATATATATATATATATATATATATATATTTGGTATTTGGTATTGCGATTTGAACCAGAAAAAAAGCATCCTGTATTCATTTTCGAATATGAGAGTAAGAAAATGCGCTCACTTTCCTGTTTTTTAAAAAAGTAATGAGGTAAAAAGAGCAAAGGCCCTATCTCATTTTTAAACAATAACACATTAAATATTACATACAATGATTATATTTATGAAATAAAACCGATCTTTCTCTATTCAGTTATATTTTTTTAATTTAAAATAGCATAAAAAGGATTTCAATACTTTTAATTTATTTTAATTAAAATCATATAAAAGATATTTTTATGTTAACTGAATATTTTTCGGAAAAAAATTTAAATTTTTCCTTCCTAGTGTTCTCTTTTTTCGAACTTCTTGTATTAAATAAAAATTCCTTTTCTACATCGTCATTTTTGATGGACATAACACACATTCAGTCAATAATTTTTAATTTTAATGGGGGATATACTTCTTCAAATCCGCATGACAGTACTTCTAACCATTTTCTACTCAAGTTAAATTTCTTATCTTTCTGTTTCTTTTATTACAAGGAAAAATGTCACACATCGATAACTACATTTTCACAAAATTCAGTCATTACAAATTCTATTGTGAGAAAAGTTCTCCCTAATTAATCTTGTCTTTCAAAACAGTACACTTAAAACAATTTTGTTCAGTGAAGTTAACCGACAGTTCCACAATGTATTCATACCAAATTTTAAAAACAAATTTAACACTTGGAAATGTATCCCGTATTAAATTTTTCAGTATATACACAAATATTTCCTGCTGTAGGGAAGATATAGTATGAGAGAGAGATGTGGTGTGCGGTTGTGAAAGAATGTTTTCGTACGTGTAGACTATTTTTGAAAATTTAAATATCACTGAAGCTGATCATATAACTGCAAATGAGCCTTATTTTAATGTGTGCTGGTATCAAAGTAAAACAATTTACAATATTAAACAGCCTATGGGTTTATACTCAATATCAAACTATTCGCAAAATGGCTTACAACTTCTATTCAAATTGTAAAGAAACTCAAATATATAAATATATCTTACTGCAGTCAAAAATATTCATAATATGTAAGTATCCTGTTGCTCCATTTATTTCTGTACATTTTAAAAACTCTAGCTGAATGCAATTTTTTATATTTATAAACGAGGCATAACAGCTCACACAGTCGTAAAAATGTCCTTATCATTTTTAAATATACTACTATAAAACGTATATGGATTGTAAGATCAGTTGTAAAATCCTAAAAGCTTTTAGAGGAGCTAAAAACATGTAATTTTGGACTGATCAAATGTTTAACATAATACACACACACACACACAAATATACCTGTTATTAAGCAAATACATTTGAAAAATCAAACTTCCTTCTGAAATAAACGTAATTGAAAGAAAAATGTTTAATTGCAAATTAGTGGAAATACATGTTTATCTAAGGGGTATCCCCAAAGTGAGGTAATCCTCAAACTTAAGACTCAAACTCAGAAGCACAACACTCCATGAGGGCCAGGAACTACTGTGCCCATCATAATACACGTGACCATTGGACGCTGAGGTGCATGAACAGATGTCCCGATTTGGTGGTCTGTCTGAAGAGAGACCTTCAGTGTTTAAGACCCGAAGCAAGCTTGGTACTCATTTATCGACCCAATGTAGCGGGGATGAAAGGCAGAGTCGACCTTGCGCAGCCCGTTAATAGAACCCCAGACCTGTGGTGTAGAAGCACTATACACTTCCACTCAATCCTATTCGGTGAAAAATAAAATTTAATGTTAGAATCTTATATAAATCCCTAATGAATGAGGGAGTCCAAACTTTTTTTTCATGTAAACTGTTTAGACGGAAATGGTTAATTATGAACATTTCACAAGTTGCATAAATTAAAATTAACCATTATAGTTAACATAAATTTTTAAGGGTACAAAAGGTGTATTTCGGCTGCACGAATTAATTTTAAAAGGAATACGGTAACGAAAAAGTAGTAAAAATCTATCTAAAGTAGGGTTGGTTACCTTAGATATTGTCAAACACAACAATGTATTGGAAGCCAATTCCACAATTCGTTGTTATAAAAATGCATGGAAAATTACAAGATTTATTTTTGCATTTGTAATTTATATATATATATAATTTTTCTTGGGAGCTTTAAAAGCTACAGCGGCATCCATCAAAACCGCGGTTCTCTCTCTGTTTTTCCAGATCGCCCCTGACTAAGCCGGCTCTGCCGTAGTAAGTGAAAATGCCGAATTTTGTTTGTCAAGATCATTTTTATAGCAGACTGCATTTTTCATGCATTTTAGATGGTCGTTTTATATTTTCTACATCAATATCTTAATCTCTGAATTTAAAATTACATAAAATTCTTGACATTCGCTCTTGACATTCGCATGATAATTTTTATTAGTATATGAATGTGTCATCAAACGATTACATGACTAATATTAACACACATTATTTTTACCATTTAATTGATATCAAGTATAACATAACGCACACAAATTTTCTAAACTTTAAAATAAATATTTCGAAAACTACTTCAGATATACTCAAAATTTTTTATTCCTATGCTTTAGCTTCTCAGTTTTGCTTCTCTATGTAAGAATTTATTGTAATTGTATATTCACCAAGGTTTTAGTATATTTTTGCTCTTAGCATGCGGTTTTCAATAGAATTGTATGAAATCTTCGAAATATATTAAATGAATGATTGAATATTAACGTCGCACTGTTCAGCTACACGAGGGCATTTGGCAACGGACCACGTAATTTTGAACCATGGTCAAGTGACGTGGACGACACCTGAGCTGGCACCCCCCTCATCTAACTACCCCACCACACCCACGGGAGGACGTTTCAGCTCTCGACAGATTTAACGTGCATCGCTGCCCTACACGGCGGGTCTTTAGTGGTACTGGGCTCGAACTCGTGACAAAGCAAGCCACGTTCCGATACCTATACCACTCGGCTACCGCGGCCGAAATATATTAAAAGATACCAAAGAAGCTATATAACAAAATTTGAAATTTTTATTATACTCAAAGAATTGCTAAAACTTATGGTAAATAATTTTTAACTGCGCGATGCATTTTTTTTTTCGAAATTTCAAATGGAATTTCTAACATAAAATTTCTAGCTTTATAAGGTCGAAATTTCAAAACATATCCAGATTTTAATTACTTATTCAGTTAGCCTTTAAAAAAGATAAATGTTTATGTATTTTGTATAAATAGATATTTTTGAACAATATATAATTCGAATGTTTTTCAATAGCTCGAATTTTAAATTGATTTTTATGTTTATTTATATGCATAAATGTCTACTGTAAATGTTTCCGTATATTTTTGATTACCATTTATTCAAAAATTCAAGTTATAAAAAATATGTGTGAAAATCTTCATTCATGTTGTCTTTGATGTAAACTGAAGTTCAAGCACTTAAAATTCAAATATAATTCGGTGTATTTTAACAATATATAACCAGGCACTGTACTTAAACTTCCCTGAACACTTAGGCTTTAAAATCTAAAAAAAAAACTAATAAATCTTAATTAGTTTTTTTTTCGTTATTATTTTATCAAAGTGTAAGAAAAATGTTTCAAATGATTTGATGAAGTTTAAATTTATTCATTTTTAGTGGTTGGAAAATAGAAAAGGTTCTAAATTTTAAAGAGTTTGATGTTTTATTAATTTTTTCGGTATCTTATAATAAAATAATCATGTTTCAAAAACTGAAAGCTTTGAATAAGAAAAATGAAGCGAAAGAGAAAATACTTAAAAAAAGATAATTTGTCTAACTATATAAAATAGCAGATTGCCCTGACACGCCCCAACTTGTTACAGTTTGAAATTAATATGAAACCAAAAGGGAATTGTAACATATTTTACTTATGCGTTGGGTCTTTTGGAAACTTTTAAAATACAAGCTAGCAAACACTTCTTGGGTTGTAAAGAAATTTCTCCCCGATTTTTTACGATTGGGGGGTCAAAACACGGGGTTCCCGGCGAGCCATAAAACTCCTGCTGTGTTGCTTCCTCCCCGTCCCTCATTATCTTTCAAGATGTTAAACCTTAAAAGAGGGAAAGGATTTCAGAAAAGTGCGGCTAATCCGCTTTTGAAAACGTTACTTGAAGGCAGAAAAATCCGTGCAGTCCATTTTCGAAGCCTCTCTAGTAGGGCGGAAAAATCCGTTCTGTCCAGTTGGAGGGTTAATAAACGTCCTTCAAGAGTCCCATTTAGACATGTATCACTTCAAATTACACTGTTTACGTGACTAAACAATTGGCAATTACAGCGGAGCTTATTTAGGGTTTTCTGACCTGACTGCTTTTAGGATAAGACGTATTATCGGGACAACTTACTCATCTGATGGCAATCTCAACGACTCTACTAAATATCATTTAAACAGAATATTTTAGAATCAAAAGTTCACAACTAAAGTATGAGCTATAGGAAACTGAAACATCGCTATGTCTAGATTATATATATCCTAAGATATAACTAAAATAAACTAGAAAAAAATAATTGTCCCTTCCCAGTAAAGCAAATCTGTTATTATACCAATCCACAAATGGGTTAAAAATTCTGGTGACTTGTGTAACTATAAACCAATCTTATTAACACGTGTAAGTTGAAAAATTATGTAAATAGTTGTTTATAGAAGATTAACCTTGAATTCTCTCTACAGGCTTTTCGAAGAGCAGGTTGATTTTATACAAATGGAATCAACGAATTGCCTTGTGAGACTACTGAGTCAGGCAATAAAGAACGTTCTGAACTAGAGACATATCCTAACTTCTGTGTTTGTACATATTAAATCACCGTACGGTACTGTTTGGTGAGGAAACCTTTCGAAACTTTTGGTTTTGGAGTAACCGATAATATGTTTATAGATGGTTCAAGGGTGTCCTGGAACAACGATTGTGCCGAGTTAGTTATGGAACTAATTTATCCTCTGGATTGAAAATACCTCAAACCAGTCTCCCACAGGAAGCTGGGACAAAATCAATTTATTAATTACATATATATATATATATATATATATATATATATATATATATGGCATGCAGCCAAAAGCAACGCAGTCTTCGCGCGCAGGCGCATCTAAGTAAAAGCAGAACTGAAACTGTAAAAACAGAGACGCTTGAGAAAAAACTTGGAGAGAGAAAAAAGAAGAACGCGAGAGGTGCGCGAGCAGGCGTTACCTTCTGAATATCATCGTCAAACTTATCTGTAAAAACTTATCTACCTTTTTAATTAATTTTTGTTTAATGTTAAAAATAAAATAGAAGATAGACCAACGTATTGGACCCCTTGTTGTCTCCACAAATTATGGGGCTCGGCCGCGATAGATAAAATTTCGATTTTGAACCAAAGTCTGGACAATGAACAACAGCGTCCGTGAAGGAGACGCTCCGCCATTTTACGGAAACTTCGTTCAACCTGTGTAGAGGTTGAATTTTTCAACTTCATTCCGCCTGTGTAGAGGTCGGAACAAATAACAAAATAACCTGTGTAGAGGTGTATTTTTCAACGAACCATCGACAAATATTCCGCCTGTGTAGAGGTCGGAACAAATAACAAAATAACCTGTGTAGAGGTGTATTTTTCAACGAACCCTCAAAATCCCGCCTGTGTAGAGGTTGGAACTAACTCAGTGTGAATAATCCGCCTGTGTAGAGGCCGGAACCACAATTTCAACTATATTACCTGCTGCGAAGAGGTGAAATCAGTGGAATCAACGTTTTTATTGGATACATCGTACGTGCGAGCAACAAGGGAGCCAAAAAAAAAAAAAGGTAGGATCTTTCTAAATTTTTCTAAAATGTATAAAAACGCTCTTAAAGAGGATCTCATAAGAGTTGTTGAGGAGCTAGACGGTTCTGTGGAAAGTACTGACACTATAGTTAAACTAAAGACTAAAATTGAGAGCAGTAGTACATTTGAAAGTGATCCAGATTTCGTTAAAACTTTAATTCAAAACTGTATAGATGAGAGAGTATCGCGAAACGAAAGAGAGGTAACTTCAGGAAAACAGAAAATTGAGCTCGCGAAACTACAGTTAGCACAGTTAGAAAAAGAAGTCGAACTTCAAAGGGTTAAAAATAAAGCATTAAGTTTAAATCCTGCAGCTAAAGTCGAAGATAAACAGTTCAAAACTTTAAATAAGAAAACCGCAACTCATATTGGCATTCGAGAAGCAGAAGATTGGTTTAGGCCTATTGATTTAGCTAAAGAGTGTGATATTTATATTTCATCTAGAAGCGGATCACATAAAGAAATTCCTATTACTTATGGATATACCCAAGACCCCTTTAAAAATAAATCACAAAACTTTAAAACAAAGATTAAAGAGAACTATCCCCAATATCATGAAAGAGAAAATAAAAATTGCTTTATATGCGGCGATTCATCTCATTGCGCAAGAGACTGTGAGAAGCGTTTTAAACCTAAAGAATCTAATGATCACATCCATAATAAAATAAACGTGAATACTTTGAAAAGAGAGAGCGAAAAACAAAATAGCGATGAATGCGCAAATCTTCAATATGTAAACATTTTTGTGGAAAATCAGCCCGTAACAGCATTGATCGATTCAGGTTGCCAGATCCCAGTTTTAAATTCCTCACTAATTAGAGTGCAAACACCTTCCGAAGAGATCATAACATTAAGTTCATGTTTTGGCGAACAGCGTATGGTAGAAGTTAAACCCATAAATATTTCTCTTAATCAACACTCTCCTAGCTTGAGTGTTGGAACGGCAATATCACCGACCTTGACCGAAGAATTTATTATACATCCCAGTGTATATTCTGAAATAGAGAAACTAGGCCACGCAAAGAGCGATGTTTTATTGAATGAAAGTGAATCCTCTTTAGGTGCTCATGCTTATGCTTATTCTAGTGCTATTTCTTTTCCAAATGTTTCTGTTTCAAATGTGATAGAAAACTCTAGTTATGATTTGTCACATGTTAAAAACTTTAATACTAGAAGTGATTTGAATTCTCTAATTAAGGATTATAAATGTAATAAAATTAAGAGTACTAAGTTAAAATTGAGTATTGTAAGAGAAAAATGTTCTGATATAGTATTGTGTAAGAAAGCCAATGGTGCCATGAAAACGAGTTCCGTGGAATTTATCTCCCGCTCACCTAACCCTTTACCTATGAAGAGTGAACATCGACGGTTTGTGTTGCTCCGAAAAATCTTTCAGCCTTGGCAGTGGAAGCGAAGGAAAAAGAGAAATCGTTTTGAACAGACGTCCAGAACTCTAGAGAGGAAAATATCGATGCGTTCAACCAAAGATCAACTTGTTAAAAAAGACGTTCTTATGCCGGTGAAACACAATGTTTTCCTGTAGAACCTTCCGGATGTCGAAGAGGTGCCTTCACATGATGGAGAAACTGTCTAGTTCAACAAAATTTTGATATGTTTAATCTCTATATATTTGTCGTATAGTCCTTGTCTGTTCCGTTTTTTTTTTGTATGTTTCAGATTCTCCTCTGGTCTCCATGGAAATACCGCTGCGGACAGCGTACGGTCAGGCTGGCCGTTGTGGCATGCAGCCAAAAGCAACGCAGTCTTCGCGCGCAGGCGCATCTAAGTAAAAGCAGAACTGAAACTGTAAAAACAGAGACGCTTGAGAAAAAACTTGGAGAGAGAAAAAAGAAGAACGCGAGAGGTGCGCGAGCAGGCGTTACCTTCTGAATATCATCGTCAAACTTATCTGTAAAAACTTATCTACCTTTTTAATTAATTTTTGTTTAATGTTAAAATAAAATAGAAGATAGGCCAACGTATTGGACCCCTTGTTGTCTCCCCACATATATATATATATATATATATATATATATATGACCTTATTACTAAATTAAGGTCAGTTAAAGAGGCTAGGTGCCTCCTCTAAGCAGATGATCTTGTCATATGGACGAAAGTTCCTAAAGGAAATGCAAAATCGTTGACTGAAAAATTGTGAACTGTGCCTTGGAAACTTTAGAAAAGTGGCGTGTTACAAACAACATTGTCGTAAATTTGGATAAAACAGTTTTTTTCAAAATTTTGCACTCACCCCTCATCCTTTAAAACATAGTTACCTTGAAATCGCCTTTTCATTCTGGAACAAAAGAATTTTCATGCCCAGATGCAATGCTTGATCGAAAAATAAAGTTTGTTACATGCGGATAACATTGTCAAAAGTCACAAGCGACTCACTATTTTAAACGTCTGACTAATTCCAGGTGGTGTTGCTCTATATCTATAAAGGAGCATGACATAAAAAGTATATTTTACGAATAATCACCTATTTCTGTGAACACTTGGTGGCCTCTACACAAGAAATATGTAACCTACTCGACAGATTATAAAATCTGTCTTATTACAGCTGGAGTTAAAACAATTCCTATCAATGTTATGTTTTGGTATGTATCAGAATTAAGCTTATAGATAAATTATTAAGACGAGTATTTGTCTTTGGGAAAACTCATAAGAAGTCCTGGATATCTAAACTAAAAACACAATTCGGTTTCTCGCAGAGATTGTTTGAGCTTAAAAAGCGATTTGACACTAAATTCAGTCCTAAACATTTTTTACAGTATTTTAATCTGTGTGTAAATAGGGGAATTGGTATTGTCACCGAACTTATCCATCTATCTCTCACTAAAAACCATACAAATAACGTGATAAGAACTCTTGACATATTTTGCTTACGAGACTATCATACCTTTACCCTGGACATGATTGTCTCCAGGTGCATACAGATGGCTCTCAAAATGGCTCATAAATTATGAAGTGGGTGTATACTCTGCAGTCGTTTTTCTTTTTTTCTCCAGTGGGACGATTTAGATTAGCTTTTGATGGAGAGATTGAGGCGATACAAACTGCATTCTCTCAACTTCTATGCCACTTGGAACACTTTAAAAGAGTAATCATTTTATCCGACTTGAAAGCCTTCTTGTAAGAAGTTAAATATACTATATAACCCCACATTCAGCGTCCACTCAGAATTGCCAAACTCTCTTACGGTCTCTTTCTGTTAAAAATAAAACTATTTACCATCAGTTTATTCCAGCCTACTCCGGGATAGAGGGACATGAAAAAGCTGATTTATTGGCCAAAAAATATGCAGTGACTGTTCAAAAGGCTAAGGATGAACACCTATTCACAATGCAAAGTCAGCGATTAGATCTATATTTGAGAATACTGGGAAAAAAATCAAATAAGAACTCCCAGATGTGCTGGAAAAATATTTAAAATATTTCCGTCAGAATTACACTTTGCTACTGGCCATGAGTGCTTTTCTAGGCATTTATATCTTATAAAAATTCTTATTGATCCATGCTGTGTGCTCTATAATCTCCAGAAACTTAAGGATTGCACTCACCTTACGCACTGCTCTAAGCTTTGCTCCTTGAGATTGTGGAAACGCTATTTAGAAGCTAGAGGAAGAAGAGACAGAATCGGACCTTGGACTTTTTTCTATAATTTCATTATTTTTTTGTATTAATGTATTGTTATTTTCTTTTGTACCCACCATTGGAAATAAAAAAAAATAGTTAGAAACCAAGCATGTGCACGATTCCCAGACAAAACACATACAGAGCGACAAAATTTATAAAACACTGCATAGTCAACAACTTTGCTTTTACGATAGTTAAAAATATCATTTACCGTAAAATCTTGATACTTACTCGCACCTATATTTTAAAGTTGCATTTTTTTTAATTTTAGGTATATTTGGCGTACAACGCTCACCTTTTTTTTAAAAAAAAACTTGGATTGGACCAGTCCAATTCTTTTATATTTTGAAGTAATTTACTTAAGCTATTATTCCAGACTTTTGAAAAAAATGTGCATATATTCTAGAACAGGGGCCATTTTAACCTACGGCACATGGTACAATTCTCAGTGGCACTCTGCTCTATTCAACAAAATTGGCAATTTTTAAGTGGATAAAATTTGAGTAATTCGCAATGGATCTTTTTAGATAAACATTTCTTGAATTACGAAAAAATCTGAAATATTACTCTAATTATAAATTTACAGCTATTTTGACTATTTGTGACGTCTTACGCGTATTTTCTTTAACAAGTCCTTTGGTTTCGTTGGGCCAGAATTAATGGCAACTCTTTTCCAACCAAATCCAAGAAACGAGAAGTGACGAGATGCAAGTAATATAGGATAAATATAGGATCTTAGAGTAAGCGTGATGGCAATGTAATGGTAGTGTAAAGGAATGTTAGACAATTGACGTACGTTGTGGTAGTGGATGATTATTGAAGTTCATCGTTCAAAGTTTCAAGTTCTACGTGTCGTGGATAAACATATAGGTGATCGATTAGAAGTTAAACGTAAAGCTACAAACCATTGTAGATAAAGACAAGTTTATTACAGAATAATATAAGGTAGGATTGATTACTTATTATTATATTTGAAGGTTAGGCGGTTCGCGAGTATTGAGAGTGGTCTGAATTCTATTGTGTGTTGTTGCGTATTGCGTCATCGTAGATTATCTCATTCATTATTAATATTACATTTGTTCAAAGTTTAAGTTGAATATCTTAATAAAGACATATTAAGATAATGTTTGATTCTAATTCTTTCGTTAGTCCTACACCTCTAGCTCACGCTGATACTTCGAGGGATGTACTTCCAAGGGGAGGTACATCACAATAGCGCCCAAATAGGTTTAATCTATATGACCCCGAGATGAGAAACGCGAGAGGATTTAATGTTTGGCCAGAAGTATATTTTTCTGGGTCGGAGAACGTCACCGAAGTTTTAGAGGGTATAGATAACCAAATTAAATTACTTGAAATACCCAGTGACTTAGCGTATAAGCTTATTAAAAGGTCATCTAATGGGTAGAGCCCTGGATTGGTACCAAATATTCGGATCGACGTTTGTGCAAAATACCGCCACGGATTTCTAACAGCTGAAAGCAGCATTGTCAAAAGCATTCCCTGCCATCCAAAATAAAAAGGAGTTGGAGACCCGATTTTACGCGTCTCAGCAAAGACAGAACCAGGAACCGACAGATTTTGTTCACGATTTGCTTAAACTACAAAAGAAATTAGAACTGGGGATGTCTGAGAAAGCCCTTGTAGATCATATTTTCGTTAGACTTGAGCCGCAAGTTCAGGATTATGTGGAAGTCCGTAATCCACAAACCGCGATCCAATTATTAGAAGTATTAGCTAAGTTTGAGGAAAGATATTCGTGCAAGGCAACATTGGGTTCGAGAAATAGTAATAACGTGGAAGGACGAGGTTGGAATGAGTGTATGATGTATAATGTTGGTAATAATCGAGGAAATTGGAGAAATTCTTAAGTGGTACATAAACCAAATAATGGTAGAAATGTTAATAGGGATAGCCATCAGAACAACCGTCAAGGAAATCAGGGGTTCGAGAGCAGGAATAGGTTTCGAAACGATGATCGAAAATTTAACGATAGGGGATATCAATTTAGAAATCAAAGTCAAAATAACGATTTTAGTAGAGAAGACCAAAAAAATAGGGGTTCGAGTGAAAATTTTAGTCGAGGCAGTAGAAAGCAAATGGGACGATTAAATGTTTTGAAAGTGAGTGATATTAAAGGTGATCAGACGCAGTCGATAAATCAGTCACCGATTAAATTTTCAGCAATAATGTATGTCTTCAATAGAACTTCCATATAACCTATTTTATTAGACGAAACTTTTACGAAAGCGTTATGGGACTCTGGAGCGGAGAAGTCATTTATATCGAAAGAGACATACCAAAAATATTTTTTTCATAAACAAGTAAAGAAATCGAGCACTCAGGTGATCACAGCACAAGGAGCTAAATGTCGAAATATGGGAATTGTGGAATTAAATATTCGAATACGGGATTTCGAAAAGCCTTGGTTGTTCCATGTGTTGCCAGATTTAGAATACCCATGTATTCTCGGGATAGACTTCATAGGGGGATCAAAGATCATTTTGGACTTTGATCGAAAATCTTTGGTGATTCCAGATTCGCAGATTAATAAAGTAATTAAAACGGTTGAAATAGAAAAAGTAGAAATAGATCTTTCTAAGACAAAACTAGAAGAAAAACAGAAACGGGAATTACAAGATTTGTTTAGTAGTTTTCAAGGATTGTTTTCAGATAAACCAGGGCTTACGCATGTTTTATATCATGAGATTGACACGGGAGATAATCCACCAGTTGTTTCTCGTCCGTACAGATATGATAGTCTTAAACAAGAGATTCTCGATTATCAAGTTGACAAAATGTTGAAAGAGGTAACTATAATTCCCATTCAGTCCCCGTACGCGTCACCAGTGGTGTTATGTAGAAAGAATAATGGGTTAAAAAAAAACACCGGATAATCCGGAAGCATATAGATTTGCTGTTGATTATCGGAAACTAAATGCGGTCACGAAGTACCCTAGGTATCCTTTACCCTTAATAGACGATTTAATAATGAACATACCCCACACAGGCATAATGTCTGCCCTGGACCTTCGGTCGGGATATTTTCAGATGGCTGTGAACCCTAGTGATATAGTTAAAACCACGTTTTTCACGAAAAATGGTGCATACGCATTTCGCAGAATGCCTTTTGGTTTGTCAGAGGCGGCTCCTAATTTTCAGAAAGCTATAGATATAATTCTCAAACCCGTGATATGCAAATTTGTGAGTGTTTACATGGACGATGTCATCATATCATCTCCATCATTCACTCAACATGTTAAGGGGTCACATACCTTTTAAAAAGTTGAAAATGGTTAAAAATAGTGAGCTCTTTAAAGCTCTATATTTTTTTTATTATTGTTTCCTGGAATGTAAATTTTGGAGGAATAAACAAATATATATTACTTTACTTAAAACATAACAACAAACACACTGCTAATTAGGATAAATTTTTAATTAGATAATTACAAAAAGAAATTTTTGTTTTCTTTTCGCAAGTGATATGCATTACGCGCAGCTTTATAAAAAAAGTTACCAATATTTTTTGATGAAATTTTTGCTCAGTGTTGGAAATTGTGTTATGTTTAAAATGACGAAGCATGAAACACTGATTTAAAATTTTTAGTAAACTAAAACAATTTAAAATTTAACTATAAAATTTTTAAAAAGTTTTTGCTATTTTATATTTGTAATTTTAAATTGTTTCATTAAAAATTCAAACTGGTTCGTTATTTTAAGTACAGATATGATCAGAATCTACAGTAAAAATTTTTTCATTTTCCATGGCACGGTTTTGAAAATATCATGCGCGTAATGAGTAAAAATGACTTCTGAGAAAATTGACATCAAACGTAAAATTTACCAAAGTTTTATATATATATTATTCTGGTTACTCAAACAACAACTAAATTTAAATTAAAACTAATGTGAAGTTTTTTTAGTCAATAAACTTCAATTTATTAAAATTATTATAACTAAAAACATATATTATACCAATGCAGTACAAGCATCGAAACGATATCAAAAGCTACAAAATAATCAAAATGCAACAAAGTGATTCATTTCTCCAAAATAAAGTTAAAAATTTATAAATATTACTTAAAAACAATCAATATTTTAATTAACAACTACTTATTATAAATATTAAACAATTTGTGATATGAATGCAGTGTATTACTATGATTCTAAAATGCTAAAATTCGCCACATGCATATAATGTTCCCTCTTTTTCAGTTAATTTCTTACAAGTAGTTTTAAATTGCATTCTTTTAGCCTGTCGTACTTCTTTTGTGCGGAGATTAAAATGTACTTCTGCAGTCTGAATTCTTTTTATATCTACAAGTGTAACAAATTTATATCCAAATTGACCAACAGTCAGACCAAGCGATTGCATAATTTTTAGTCTGCCTTGATTGCCATCATTAAAAATGACAATTGCCTCATTTGTAGATATATCAACAATCTTTCTACCACAACCTAAAGTTTTTGGGCATAATTTCCATATTAATGAGTTAATGGATTCATTATTATTTTGGGTTTTACCCCCTAGACATTTTTGTAGAAGTTTAGGTTGTGATAGATCATTAAACACAGGTTTTATGGCATCCATTACTGCCACTGGAAATTTGTTACTGTGTCTAAAAGTTTCCACACTGCCCTCTACTACTTGATTTTGATATTTACACCAAGAATTAGGACCTACGGGACAAAAAATGTGCAATGGTTCTTCGTCGCTTGAACGTATATGGAAATATACAGCCCAAACAGCTTTTCGCATATCTGACAGGCATGTTTTATTTTGTCGGATTGCACTTCCATAGTACGTTGTAATTAAGTCGATCATTCTGTCGGTCAACCTTCCCTTTCCCCCAATCGACTTCCCATCACTGAGTTTGGAGCTCATTTGCTTTAATTTTCGTAAACGAGTTCCCATTCTTTTTTGAACATGTCCAAAACATTCAATTTTTGAAACTGTGATATCTTCTCCATACGGATTGGATGCAGTAATAGATAAGAATGTTTTGGAATCGCCATCCCCGATGTAAGATGTATATCTCACAGAACGATGACTTAATGAACGCTGAAATATACGAACCATTCCCACAGTCTCCATCATGCCAGCTGAACCATTGTGGTTCTTCAAACATTCTTTAACGTGAAGAATTTTCCACTTTTTGTAAGCAGGTGACCCCTTTCTTCGTTTCCAACAATCACATCCTTTACAGAAAGAAGACATCACTTCCGCATCAATACACTTTCCTTTTTTGTCTCCTATAACAGCACACACACCAACACGAGAAGAATAGCCACGGGTTTTCCATGTTCCATCTCCACTAATTATTATATCGGAAGAATTTGTCAAAGTTACTTCTTCCAAAGCTGCACTTTGCATTGAAGCTTCTGCGACTTCTTTACTACACAATTGTAGTTTGTTTATATAATGTTATTATAGGATTTTTCAGCAACTGGAGGAGGAAAGTCCATGACACCACAGAAAGTTGTCATTGCTGCATGACCCTGTCCAATTGTCCTCATTGCGTATACAAAACGTCTGTTTATTTCTGGAATATTTTTCTTTTACCCAGCATTTTTGAGTTTCTAAACGAACACAAGTCTTTACAGTTCTTGCATTCAATCGAAAAAACACTAGACAAACCTCTAACACAATTTTCTGAAAGCTTAATATCACCACCACATTTTTTGCAAGAAGCAAAGTTTTGAATGTTTGTAAACATGATAGTTTTATCAAACACTCTATAGCCATCAAAACAGTCATCATGTTCAAGAAAAGATGAATAAACATCTTGCAGCCGAATCTTTTTTCCAGATGCACTGTTGTTTAGTGATTCATCCACACTGTGTACAGCTTTGCATCTCGTATGCATATTACCAGTAAACTTCCTTTTCTTAGGACGTTTACCAGATGGTCTTTTAGCAGATTCAGTCGAATTCATCCTTCAAAAGTTTATAAAAAAAAATAATATTTTTCCTAAAACTTATCTTAGAATAAGATAAGGTATGAAAATCAAAAACGAGCGAGTATAAATTTAAGATTCACTTTATCGAAACAAAGTAGAAGTAGAAGTTTATAAAGTTAGTAGAAGTGGTAGTTAATATTCAGAACAACAATAATAATATTTGAGGCTTAGATTCAAGCATTTGATATAATTAGAATGAAAATATTAGAAACAGAGAAACGCAGCTGTCACCAGCGACATGACAGCTGTCACCCTGGAGCCAAAATGTAAACAATATGTAAATCGCCTTTTCTACTCTTTTTATTTTCTTAATAACGTCCGTTCTATTGGGAATATCTGCATGCGGTTTCTTTTAGAACACTCAGAAAGGTTTACTCTATAAAATTAAATAATAATAAAAAATCTATTTTCAGGAAATTTTAAAAGGTATATGACCCCTTAAGCATTTGAAAGAATTTTTCGATTATTGCATGAGGCGGGGTTAACGTTATATAAAGATAAGTGCAAATTTGGTTGTGAAGAGTTAAAATATTTGGATTTAATTATTAAAAAGGAGGGAATTAAAACTGATGAAACAAAAGTTCAAGCTATAGTTGAAATGAAACCTCCACATAACTCCAAGGAAGTGTCGAAATTTTTAGGAATGTCCCAATGGTACGCAAAATTTATTAAAAATTATGCCGATATTTGCGAACCGCTTTATAATCTTAAGCGAAAATTAAAGAAATTTATATTTGGTCGATTGAGGCGCGGAAAGCATTAAATGCGGTCAAGGCGGCTATAACAAAAGCGCCAGTTTTAAAATTCCCAGATTTCAAAAAACCTTTTGAATTATTTACGGATTCAAGCTCAATAGGGGTAGGAGCGGTTCTAAACCAAGATCAGAGACCAGTAGTATTTGCTTTACGTACGCTTATTGCTGCGGAGAGGAATTACACGGTAACAGAGAGAGAATGTTTAGCTGTGGTTTGGGCTCTGAATAAATTCAGAACATATTTAGGTTCTTTGCCGATTAAACTTATTACAGATTACGCGGCGTTAATACATTTAACGACTGGTAAAAATTTGTCAAATAGAATGATCACATGGGCCTTAAAATTAGCAGAATTTAATATAGAATGGGAGCATAGGCCTGGAACTCAGAATACAATAGCTGACGTTATGTCGAGAAACCCAATTGAAAGTATAATAGGAGAGAAAGTTAATTGTGCAATAATCAGAGATTTGGTGCTTTCGTCACGAGATCAGTTAATAGAAGAACAAAAAACAGACCCAGAGTTAGGTCATATCTATAGATATCTAGAAAGCCCAGAAGGATAGCTCGGTTAATGCGTCAATATGTGAGAATTAGTCTCGCGATTTTAGGCTAGTAGAAGGCTTGTTATTTTATGCGAAATATGCAACGTCATTAGGAGAAATGCGACTATACATTCCAAAATCTTTAAGGAATGAAATTATGAGAAAATTTCATGACAAGCAATTCGCAGGTCATTTCGGACGTTTTAAAACTTATTATAAAATAAGGGATGTTTGTTATTTCCCGTATATGAGAAAATTTATTGATCAATATGTCTCTACATGCCATATGTGCCAAATTAATAATAAACAAAAACGCGTTACCAGCTGGTCGGTTAATACCAATTGTATAAAATTATACAAATGAAATAGTTACGTTAGATTTGTTAGGTCCGTATCCCGTGTCGAGAGTAAGACGCAACCGATATGTATTAGTAATTACGGATCATTTCAGCGTGAGTGAGTGAGTTAATATTGATGTCGCACTGTTCAGCTACACGAGGGCTTTTGGCGACAGACCACGTAATTTTGAACCATGGTCAAGTGACGTGGACGACACCTGAGCTGGCACCCCCCTCTCCTAACTACCTCACCACACCAACGGGAGGACGTTTCAGCTCTCGACAGATTTAACGTGCATCGCTGCCCTACACGGCGGGTCTTTAGTGGTACTGGGATCGAACTCATGACATGCCTGCCATGGTTGGATACCTTAACCACTGGGCTACCGCAGCCCTTGGATCATTTCAGAAAGTGGGCTGAAATTATACCCCTTAAAAAAGCCTCTGCTCGAGTTATAGCACATAATTTTTTTGATAATTATATATCGTGTTTTAGAGCTCCAATAAAATTAATTAGTGACAACGATCCCCAATTTATTTCCGATATTTTTCAGAATTTTAGTGAAATATCAGGCATAAGGCATGTGAAGACTGTTGTTTATGGACCTCAAACAAATAGAACAGAACGCGTAAATCGCGATCTGGTAATTTCCTTTTCTGGTAGGATCCTAATAATTTTCATGTTACGTGAGTTAGTTTTCTAACGCGCATTTCATATGATATCAGTAAAATTCAGATTTAAATCCTGACATTCTCAATATTTAATACACATTTCTCTTGGTACAAAATTGTCAATTTAAAAATTATACTTCAGTATTAAAATATTTTTAGGTAATTATTGATTTCGTTTCCCTGGGACAGTGGCACAATGGATAACGCGCCTGACTACGGATCCGGAAATTCCAGGTACGAACCTTGGCTGGGTCGAATCTCTAAAGCGCTTTAGCTTTTTCTTAAAGATTTCGCAATTTTAACTTGCTACTAACAAAAAAATATTGAAGTTCCAAAACAAATATGTTTTTTTTTCATGTTTCATCTTAAAGTAGGTACAGATTTCATTTACGTAGGTCAGTGGCGCAATTGATAATTCACATAACTATGGATCCGGAGATACCAGGTTCGAATCATGGCTGGCTCGAATCTCTGAAGCGCTTTAACTTTTTATTAAAGATCTCGCAATTTTAAATTGCTACTAACGAAAAAATATTAAAATTCCAAAACAAAGATAGTTTTCATGTTACGTGAGTTAGTCACCTAACGCGCATTTCATACGGTATCAGTAAATTTAAGATTTAAATACTGGCAGTCTCAGTATTTCATACACATTTCAATTGGTACAAAATTGCCAATTTAAACATTTTACTTCAATACTAAAATATTAATATCTTAAAGTAGGTATAGATTTTATTTAGGTGGACCTGTGGTGCAATGCATAACTCGCATACTTATGGATCAGGAGATTGAAGGTTCTAGTCCTGGCTGGCTTGAATCTTCAAACGTTTCAGCTTTTTAATCAAGATCTCGCATTTTTAACTAGTTACTTACGAAAAAATTTATGAAGTTCCAAAACAAAGATAGTTCTCATGTTACGTGAGTTAGTCACCTAACGCGCGCATTTCATATGGTATCAGTAAATTTCAGATTTAAATACTGGCAGTCTCAATATTTCATACACATTTTATTTTGTACAAATTATGAATTTAAAAACTTTTACTTCAAGGCTAAAAACTTTTATCGTAAAGTAGGTATAGATTTTATTTACGTGGGCATGTGGCGCAATGGATAAATTGCCTAACTATGGATAAGGAGATTCCAGGTTCGAATCCTGGCTCGTTTGAATCTCTGAAGTGCTTTAGCTTTTTATTAAAGATCTCGCAATTCTAAATTGCTACTAACGAGAAAATATTGAAATTCCAAACAAAGATAGTTTTCATGTTACGTGAGTTTTTCACCTAATGCGCATTTCAAATGGTATCAGTAAATTTCAGATTAAAATCCTGGCAGTCCTTATATTTAATACACATTCCTCTTGGAACAAAATTGTGGCCGCGGTAGCCGAGTGGTACAGGTATCGGACTGTGGCTTGCTTTGTCACAGGTTCGAACCCAGTACCACTAAAGACCCGCCGTGTAGGGCAGCGATGCACGTTAAATCTGTCGAGAGCTGAAACGTCCTCCCGTTGGTGTGGTGTGGTAGTTAGGAGAGGGGGGTGCCAGCTCAGGTGTCGTCCACGTCACTTGACCATGGTTCAAAATAACCTGGTCCGTCGCCAAAAGCCCTCGTGTAGCTGAACAGTGCGACGTTAATATTCAATCAATCAATTAATCTTGGAACAAAATTGTCGACTTAAAAATAAAACTTCAGCTTTAAAATATTTTTAGGTAATTATTGATTCAGTTTCCGTGGGCCAGTGGCGCAATGCATAACGCGCCTGACTACGTATCAAGAGAATCCAGGTTCGAATCCTGGCTGGCTCGAATCTCTGAAGCGTTTTAGCGTTTTAATAAAGATCTCGCAAATTTAAATTGCTACTAACGATAAAATATTGAAATTTCAAAACAAAGATAGTTTTCATGTTGCGTGAGTTAGTCACCTAATTCGCAATTCATATAGTATCAGTAAATTTCAGATTTAAATCCTGGCAGTCTCAGTATTTCATACACATTTCAATTGGTTTAAAATTGTCAATTTAAACATTTTACTTCAGTACTAAAATAGTAATAGCTTTAAAAAGGTATGTATTTCATTTACGTGGGCCAGTGGCGCAATGGATAACGCGCCTGACTACGGATCAGGAGATTCCAGGTTCGAATCCTGGCTGGCTCGAATCTCTAAAGCGCTTTAGCTTTTTATAAAAAGATATCGCCATTTTAACATGCTACTAACGAAAAAATATTCAGGTTTCAAAACAGATATAGTTTTCATGTTACGTAAGTTAGTCACCTTACATGTATTTCATATAGTATCAGTAAATTTAAGACTTAAATCCTGGCAGTCTTAATATTTAATACACATTTCTCTTGGTACAGAATTGTCGATTTTAAAATAACACTTCAGCATTAAAATATTTTTAGGTAATTATTGATTCCGTTTCCGTGGGCCAGTGGCGCAATGGATAACGCGCCTGACTACGGATCAGGAGACTCCAGGTTCGAATCCTGGCTGGCTCGAATCTCTGAAGCGTTTTAGCCTTTTAATAAAGATCTCGCAACTTTAAATTGCAACTAACGATAAAATATTGAAATTTCAAAACAAAGACTTATTTCATGTTACGTGAGTTAGTCACCTAATTCGCATTTCATATGTTATCAGTAAATTTCAGATTTAAATCATGGCAGTCTCAATATTTAATACACACTTCTCTTGGTACAAAATTTTCAATTTAAAATTTTACACTTCAGCATTAAAATATTTTTAGGTAATTATTGATTTCGTTTCCGTGGGCCAGTGGCGCAATGGATAACGCGCCTGACTACGGATCAGGAGATTCCAGGTTCGAATCCTGGCTGGCTCGAATCTCTGAAGCGTTTTTTATAAAAAGCCTTTTAATAAAGATCTCGCAACTTTAAATTGCTACTAACGATAAAATATTGAAATTTCAAAACAAAATTGGTAGTTTTCATGTTGCGTGAGTTAGTCACCTAATTCGCATTTCAAATGATATCAGTAAATTTCAGATTTAAATCATGGCAGTCTCAATATTTAATACACACTTCTCTTGGTACAAAATTTTCAATTTAATTTTACACTTCAGCATTAAAATATTTTTAGGTAATTATTGATTTCGTTTCCGTGGGCTAGTGGCGCAATGGATAACGCGCCTGACTACGGATCAGGAGATTCCAGGTTCGAATCCTGGCTGGCTCGAATCTTTGAAGCGCTTTAGCTTTTTCTTAAAGATCTCGCATTTTTAAATTGCTACTAAAGAAAAATATTAAAATTCCAAAACAAAGACACATTTCATGTTACGTGAGTTAGTCACCTAATTCGCAATTCATACGTTATCAGTAAATTTCTGATTTAAATACTGGCAGTCTCAGTATTTCATACACATTTCAATTGGTTTAAAATTGTCAATTTAAACATTTTACTTCAGTACTAAAATAGTAATAGCTTTAAAAAGGTATGTATTTCATTTACGTGGGCCAGTGGCGCAATGGATAACGCGCCTGACTACGGATCAGGAGATTCCAGGTTCGAATCCTGGCTGGCTCGTATCTCTAAAGCGCTTTAGCTTTTTATAAAAAGATATCGCCATTTTAACATGCTACTAACGAAAAAATATTCAGGTTTCAAAACAGATATAGTTTTCATGTTACGTAAGTTAGTCACCTTACATGTATTTCATATAGTATCAGTAAATTTAAGACTTAAATCCTGGCAGTCTTAATATTTAATACACATTTCTCTTGGTACAGAATTGTCGATTTTAAAATAACACTTCAGCATTAAAATATTTTTAGGTAATTATTGATTCCGTTTCCGTGGGCCAGTGGCGCAATGGATAACGCGCCTGACTACGGATCAGGAGACTCCAGGTTCGAATCCTGGCTGGCTCGAATCTCTGAAGCGTTTTAGCCTTTTAATAAAGATCTCGCAACTTTAAATTGCTACTAACGATAAAATATTGAAATTTCAAAACAAAGGTAGTTTTCATGTTGCGTGAGTTAGTCACCTAATTCGCATTTCAAATGATATCAGTAAATTTCAGATTTAAATCATGGCAGTCTCAATATTTAATACACACTTCTCTTGGTACAAAATTTTCAATTTAATTTTACACTTCAGCATTAAAATATTTTTAGGTAATTATTGATTTCGTTTCCGTGGGCTAGTGGCGCAATGGATAACGCGCCTGACTACGGATCAGGAGATTCCAGGTTCGAATCCTGGCTGGCTCGAATCTTTGAAGCGCTTTAGCTTTTTCTTAAAGATCTCGCATTTTTAAATTGCTACTAAAGAAAAAAATATTAAAAATCCAAACAAAGACAGATTTCATGTTACGTGAGTTAGTCACCTAATTCGCAATTCATACGTTATCAGTAAATTTCAGATTTAAATACTGGCAGTCTCAGTATTTCATACACATTTCAATTGGTTTAAAATTGTCAATTTAAACATTTTACTTCAGTACTAAAATAGTAATAGCTTTAAAAAGGTATGTATTTCATTTACGTGGGCCAGTGGCGCAATGGATAACGCGCCTGACTACGGATCAGGAGATTCCAGGTTCGAATCCTGGCTGGCTCGTATCTCTAAAGCGCTTTAGCTTTTTATAAAAAGATATCGCCATTTTAACATGCTACTAACGAAAAAATATTCAGGTTTCAAAAACAGATATAGTTTTCATGTTACGTAAGTTAGTCACCTTACATGTATTTCATATAGTATCAGTAAATTTAAGACTTAAATCCTGGCAGTCTTAATATTTAATACACATTTCTCTTGGTACAGAATTGTCGATTTTAAAATAACACTTCAGCATTAAAATATTTTTAGGTAATTATTGATTCCGTTTCCGTGGGCCAGTGGCGCAATGGATAACGCGCCTGACTACGGATCAGGAGACTCCAGGTTCGAATCCTGGCTGGCTCGAATCTCTGAAGCGTTTTAGCCTTTTAATAAAGATCTCGCAACTTTAAATTGCTACTAACGATAAAATATTGAAATTTCAAAACAAAGGTAGTTTTCATGTTGCGTGAGTTAGTCACCTAATTCGCATTTCAAATGATATCAGTAAATTTCAGATTTAAATCATGGCAGTCTCAATATTTAATACACACTTCTCTTGGTACAAAATTTTCAATTTAATTTTACACTTCAGCATTAAAATATTTTTAGGTAATTATTGATTTCGTTTCCGTGGGCTAGTGGCGCAATGGATAACGCGCCTGACTACGGATCAGGAGATTCCAGGTTCGAATCCTGGCTGGCTCGAATCTTTGAAGCGCTTTAGCTTTTTCTTAAAGATCTCGCATTTTTAAATTGCTACTAAAGAAAAAATATTAAAATTCCAAAACAAAGACACATTTCATGTTACGTGAGTTAGTCACCTAATTCGCAATTCATACGTTATCAGTAAATTTCTGATTTAAATACTGGCAGTCTCAGTATTTCATACACATTTCAATTGGTTTAAAATTGTCAATTTAAACATTTTACTTCAATACTAAAATAGTAATAGCTTTAAAAAGGTATGTATTTCATTTACGTGGGCCAGTGGCGCAATGGATAACGCGCCTGACTACGGATCAGGAGATTCCAGGTTCGAATCCTGGCTGGCTCGTATCTCTAAAGCGCTTTAGCTTTTTATAAAAAGATATCGCCATTTTAACATGCTACTAACGAAAAAAATATTCAGGTTTCAAAACAGATATAGTTTTCATGTTACATAAGTTAGTCACCTTACATGTATTTCATATAGTATCAGTAAATTTAAGACTTAAATCCTTGCAGTCTTAATATTTAATACACATTTCTCTTGGTACAGAATTGTCGATTTTAAAATAACACTTCAGCATTAAAATATTTTTAGGTAATTATTGATTCCGTTTCCGTGGGCCAGTGGCGCAATGGATAACGCGCCTGACTACGGATCAGGAGACTCCAGGTTCGAATCCTGGCTGGCTCGAATCTCTGAAGCGTTTTAGCCTTTTAATAAAGATCTCGCAACTTTAAATTGCTACTAACGATAAAATATTGAAATTTCAAAACAAAGGTAGTTTTCATGTTGCGTGAGTTAGTCACCTAATTCGCATTTCAAATGATATCAGTAAATTTCAGATTTAAATCATGGCAGTCTCAATATTTAATACACACTTCTCTTGGTACAAAATTTTCAATTTAATTTTACACTTCAGCATTAAAATATTTTTAGGTAATTATTGATTTCGTTTCCGTGGGCTAGTGGCGCAATGGATAACGCGCCTGACTACGGATCAGGAGATTCCAGGTTCGAATCCTGGCTGGCTCGAATCTTTGAAGCGCTTTAGCTTTTTCTTAAAGATCTCGCATTTTTAAATTGCTACTAAAGAAAAAAATATTAAAATTCCAAAACAAAGACACATTTCATGTTACGTGAGTTAGTCACCTAATTCGCAATTCATACGTTATCAGTAAATTTCTGATTTAAATACTGGCAGTCTCAGTATTTCATACACATTTCAATTGGTTTAAAATTGTCAATTTAAACATTTTACTTCAGTACTAAAATAGTAATAGCTTTAAAAAGGTATGTATTTCATTTACGTGGGCCAGTGGCGCAATGGATAACGCGCCTGACTACGGATCAGGAGATTCCAGGTTCGAATCCTGGCTGGCTCGAATCTCTAAAGCGCTTTAGCTTTTTATAAAAAGATATCGCCATTTTAACATGCTACTAACGAAACATATTCAGGTTTCAAAACAGATATAGTTTTCATGTTACGTAAGTTAGTCACCTTACATGTATTTCATATAGTATCAGTAAATTTAAGACTTAAATCCTGGCAGTCTTAATATTTAATACACATTTCTCTTGGTACAGAATTGTCGATTTTAAAATAACACTTCAGCATTAAAATATTTTTTAGGTAATTATTGATTCCGTTTCCGTGGGCCAGTGGCGCAATGGATAACGCGCCTGACTACGGATCAGGAGACTCCAGGTTCGAATCCTGGCTGGCTCGAATCTCTGAAGCGTTTTAGCCTTTTAATAAAGATCTCGCAACTTTAAATTGCTACTAACGATAAAATATTGAAATTTCAAAACAAAGGTAGTTTTTCATGTTGCGTGAGTTAGTCACCTAATTCGCATTTCAAATGATATCAGTAAATTTCAGATTTAAATCATGGCAGTCTCAATATTTAATACACACTTCTCTTGGTACAAAATTTTCAATTTAATTTTACACTTCAGCATTAAAATATTTTTAGGTAATTATTGATTTCGTTTCCGTGGGCTAGTGGCGCAATGGATAACGCGCCTGACTACGGATCAGGAGATTCCAGGTTCGAATCCTGGCTGGCTCGAATCTTTGAAGCGCTTTAGCTTTTTCTTAAAGATCTCGCATTTTTAAATTGCTACTAAAGAAAAAATATTAAAATTCCAAAACAAAGACACATTTCATGTTACGTGAGTTAGTCACCTAATTCGCAATTCATACGTTATCAGTAAATTTCTGATTTAAATACTGGCAGTCTCAGTATTTCATACACATTTCAATTGGTTTAAAATTGTCAATTTAAACATTTTACTTCAGTACTAAAATAGTAATAGCTTTAAAAAGGTATGTATTTCATTTACGTGGGCCAGTGGCGCAATGGATAACGCGCCTGACTACGGATCAGGAGATTCCAGGTTCGAATCCTGGCTGGCTCGTATCTCTAAAGCGCTTTAGCTTTTTATAAAAAGATATCGCCATTTTAACATGCTACTAACGAAAAATATTCAGGTTTCAAAACAGATATAGTTTTCATGTTACGTAAGTTAGTCACCTTACATGTATTTCATATAGTATCAGTAAATTTAAGACTTAAATCCTGGCAGTCTTAATATTTAATACACATTTCTCTTGGTACAGAATTGTCGATTTTAAAATAACACTTCAGCATTAAAATATTTTTAGGTAATTATTGATTCCGTTTCCGTGGGCCAGTGGCGCAATGGATAACGCGCCTGACTACGGATCAGGAGACTCCAGGTTCGAATCCTGGCTGGCTCGAATCTCTGAAGCGTTTTAGCCTTTTAATAAAGATCTCGCAACTTTAAATTGCTACTAACGATAAAATATTGAAATTTCAAAACAAAGGTAGTTTTTTTCATGTTGCGTGAGTTAGTCACCTAATTCGCATTCAATTGATATCAGTAAATTTCAGATTTAAATCATGGCAGTCTCAATATTTAATACACACTTCTCTTGGTACAAAATTTTCAATTTAAAATTTACACTTCAGCATTAAAATATTTTTAGGTAATTATTGATTTCGTTTCCGTGGGCTAGTGGCGCAATGGATAACGCGCCTGACTACGGATCAGGAGATTCCAGGTTCGAATCCTGGCTGGCTCGAATCTCTGAAGCGTTTTAGCCTTTTAATAAAGATCTCGCAACTTTAAATTGCTACTAAAGAAGAAATATTGAAATTTCAAAACAAAGGTAGTTTTCATGTTGCGTGAGTTAGTCACCTAATTCGCATTTCAAATGATATCAGTAAATTTCAGATTTAAATCATGGCAGTCTCAATATTTAATACACACTTCTCTTGGTACAAAATTTTCAATTTAATTTTACACTTCAGCATTAAAATATTTTTAGGTAATTATTGATTTCGTTTCCGTGGGCTAGTGGCGCAATGGATAACGCGCCTGACTACGGATCAGGAGATTCCAGGTTCGAATCCTGGCTGGCTCGAATCTTTGAAGCGCTTTAGCTTTTTCTTAAAGATCTCGCATTTTTAAATTGCTACTAAAGAAAAAATATTAAAATTCCAAAACAAAGACACATTTCATGTTACGTGAGTTAGTCACCTAATTCGCAATTCATACGTTATCAGTAAATTTCTGATTTAAATACTGGCAGTCTCAGTATTTCATACACATTTCAATTGGTTTAAAATTGTCAATTTAAACATTTTACTTCAGTACTAAAATAGTAATAGCTTTAAAAAGGTATGTATTTCATTTACGTGGGCCAGTGGCGCAATGGATAACGCGCCTGACTACGGATCAGGAGATTCCAGGTTCGAATCCTGGCTGGCTCGAATCTCTAAAGCGCTTTAGCTTTTTATAAAAAGATCTCGCCATTTTAACTTGCTACTAACGAAAAATATTCAGGTTTCAAAACAGATATAGTTTCATGTTACGTAAGTTAGTCACCTTACATGTATTTCATATAGTATCAGTAAATTTAAGACTTAAATCCTGGCAGTCTTAATATTTAATACACATTTCTCTTGGTACAGAATTGTCGATTTTAAAATAACACTTCAGCATTAAAATATTTTTAGGTAATTATTGATTCCGTTTCCGTGGGCCAGTGGCGCAATGGATAACGCGCCTGACTACGGATCAGGAGATTCCAGGTTCGAATCCTGGCTGGCTCGAATCTTTGAAGCGCTTTAGCTTTTTCTTAAAGATCTCGCATTTTTAAATTGCTACTAAAGAAAAAATATTAAAATTCCAAAACAAAGACACATTTCATGTTACGTGAGTTAGTCACCTAATTCGCAATTCATATGTTATCAGTAAATTTCAGATTTAAATACTGGCAGTCTCAATATTTCATACACATTTCAATTGGTTTAAAATTGTCAATTTAAACATTTTACTTCAGTACTAAAATAGTAAAAGGTATGTATTTCATTTACGTGGGCCAGTGGCGCAATGGATAACGCGCCTGACTACGGATCAGGAGATTCCAGGTTCGAATCCTGGCTGGCTCGAATCTTTGAAGCGCTTTTAGCT
This sequence comes from Trichonephila clavipes, assembly GCA_019973935.1. Taxonomy (NCBI): domain Eukaryota; kingdom Metazoa; phylum Arthropoda; class Arachnida; order Araneae; family Nephilidae; genus Trichonephila; species Trichonephila clavipes. Next base: position 35,957 of record BMAU01021212.1, on the reverse strand, counting down.
TTTAGCTTTTTATAAAAGATTCGCCATTTTTAACATGCTACTAACGAAAAATATTAGCTTTTTCATTTAGATTTATTTGCTACTAAAGAAAAAATATTAAAATTCGAAACCAAGACACATTTCATGTTACGTGAGTTAGTCACCTAATTCGCAATTCATACGTTATCAGTAAATTTCTGATTTAAATACTGGCAGTCTCAGTATTTCATACACATTTCAATTGGTTTAAAATTGTCAATTTAAACATTTTACTTCAGTACTAAAATAGTAATAGCTTTAAAAAGGTATGTATTTCATTTACGTGGGCCAGTGGCGCAATGGATAACGCGCCTGACTACGGATCAGGAGATTCCAGGTTCGAATCCTGGCTGGCTCGAATCTTTGAAGCGCTTTAGCTTTTTCTTAAAGATCTCGCCATTTTAACATGCTACTAACGAAAAAATATTCAGGTTTCAAAACAGATATAGTTTTCATGTTACGTAAGTTAGTCACCTTACATGTATTTCATATAGTATCAGTAAATTTAAGACTTAAATCCTGGCAGTCTTAATATTTAATACACATTTCTCTTGGTACAGAATTGTCGATTTTAAAATAACACTTCAGCATTAAAATATTTTTAGGTAATTATTGATTCCGTTTCCGTGGGCCAGTGGCGCAATGGATAACGCGCCTGACTACGGATCAGGAGACTCCAGGTTCGAATCCTGGCTGGCTCGAATCTCTGAAGCGTTTTAGCCTTTTAATAAAGATCTCGCAACTTTAAATTGCTACTAACGATAAAATATTGAAATTTCAAAACAAAGGTAGTTTTCATGTTACGTGAGTTTCACCTAATTCGCATTTCATATAGATATCAGTAAATTTCAGATTTAAATCATCAATATTTAATACACACTTCTCTTAAAATTTTCAATTTAAAAATTTTACACTTCAGCATTAAAATATTTTTTAGGTAATTATTGATTCCGTTTCCGTGGGCCAGTGGCGCAATGGATAACGCGCCTGACTACGGATCAGGAGATTCCAGGTTCGAATCCTGGCTGGCTCGAATCTCTGAAGCGGTTTAGCCTTTTAATAAAGATCTCGCAACTTTAAATTGCTACTAACGAAAAATATTGAAATTTCAAAACAAAGGTAGTTTTCATGTTGCGTGAGTTAGTCACCTAATTCGCATTTCAAATGATATCAGTAAATTTCAGATTTAAATCATGGCAGTCTCAATATTTAATACACACTTCTCTTGGTACAAAATTTTCAATTTAATTTTACACTTCAGCATTAAAATATTTTTAGGTAATTATTGATTTCGTTTCCGTGGGCTAGTGGCGCAATGGATAACGCGCCTGACTACGGATCAGGAGATTCCAGGGTCGAATCCTGGCTGGCTCGAATCTTTGAAGCGCTTTAGCTTTTTCTTAAAGATCTCGCATTTTTTATAAATTGCTACTAAAGAAAAAATATTAAAATTCCAAAACAAAGACACATTTCATGTTACGTGAGTTAGTCACCTAATTCGCAATTCATACGTTATCAGTAAATTTCTGATTTAAATACTGGCAGTCTCAGTATTTCACACACATTTCAATTGGTTTAAAATTGTCAATTTAAACATTTTACTTCAGTACTAAAATAGTAATAGCTTTAAAAAGGTATGTATTTCATTTACGTGGGCCAGTGGCGCAATGGATAACGCGCCTGACTACGGATCAGGAGATTCCAGGTTCGAATCCTGGCTGGCTCGTATCTCTAAAGCGCTTTAGCTTTTTATAAAAAGATATCGCCATTTTAACATGCTACTAACGAAAAAATATTCAGGTTTCAAAACAGATATAGTTTTCATGTTACGTAAGTTAGTCACCTTACATGTATTTCATATAGTATCAGTAAATTTAAGACTTAAATCCTGGCAGTCTTAATATTTAATACACATTTCTCTTGGTACAGAATTGTCGATTTTAAAATAACACTTCAGCATTAAAATATTTTTAGGTAATTATTGATTCCGTTTCCGTGGGCCAGTGGCGCAATGGATAACGCGCCTGACTACGGATCAGGAGACTCCAGGTTCGAATCCTGGCTGGCTCGAATCTCTGAAGCGTTTTAGCCTTTTAATAAAGATCTCGCAACTTTAAATTGCTACTAACGATAAAATATTGAAATTTCAAAACAAAGGTAGTTTTCATGTTGCGTGAGTTAGTCACCTAATTCGCATTTCAAATGATATCAGTAAATTTCAGATTTAAATCATGGCAGTCTCAATATTTAATACACACTTCTCTTGGTACAAAATTTTCAATTTAATTTTACACTTCAGCATTAAAATATTTTTAGGTAATTATTGATTTCGTTTCCGTGGGCTAGTGGCGCAATGGATAACGCGCCTGACTACGGATCAGGAGATTCCAGGTTCGAATCCTGGCTGGCTCGAATCTTTGAAGCGCTTTAGCTTTTTCTTAAAGATCTCGCATTTTTAAATTGCTACTAAAGAAAAAATATTAAAATTCCAAAACAAAGACACATTTCATGTTACGTGAGTTAGTCACCTAATTCGCAATTCATACGTTATCAGTAAATTTCTGATTTAAATACTGGCAGTCTCAGTATTTCATACACATTTCAATTGTTTTAAAATTGTCAATTTAAACATTTTCCTTCAGTACTAAAATAGTAATAGCTTTAAAAAGGTATGTATTTCATTTACGTGGGCCAGTGGCGAAATAGATAACGCGCCTGACTACGGATCAGGAGATTCCAGGTTCGAATCCTGGCTGGCTCGAATCTTTGAAGCGCTTTAGCTTTTTCTTAAAGATATCGCCATTTTAACATGCTACTAACGAAAAAATATTCAGGTTTCAAAACAGATATAGTTTTCATGTTACGTAAGTTAGTCACCTTACATGTATTTCATATAGTATCAGTAAATTTAAGACTTAAATCCTGGCAGTCTTAATATTTAATACACATTTCTCTTGGTACAGAATTGTCGATTTTAAAATAACACTTCAGCATTAAAATATTTTTAGGTAATTATTGATTCCGTTTCCGTGGGCCAGTGGCGCAATGGATAACGCGCCTGACTACGGATCAGGAGACTCCAGGTTCGAATCCTGGCTGGCTCGAATCTCTGAAGCGTTTTAGCCTTTTAATAAAGATCTCGCAACTTTAAATTGCTACTAACGATAAAATATTGAAATTTCAAAACAAATATAGTTTTAATGTTGCGTGAGTTAGTCACCTAATTCGCATTTCAAATGATATCAGTAAATTTCAGATTTAAATCATGGCAGTCTCAATATTTAATACACACTTCTCTTGGTACAAAATTTTCAATTTAATTTTACACTTCAGCATTAAAATATTTTTAGGTAATTATTGATTTCGTTTCCGTGGGCCAGTGGCGCAATGGATAACGCGCCTGACTACGGATCAGGAGACTCCAGGTTCGAATCCTGGCTGGCTCGAATCTCTGAAGCGTTTTAGCCTTTTAATAAAGATCTCGCAACTTTAAATTGCTACTAACGATAAAATATTGAAATTTCAAAACAAAGGTAGTTTTCATGTTGCGTGAGTTAGTCACCTAATTCGCATTTCAAATGATATCAGTAAATTTCAGATTTAAATCATGGCAGTCTCAATATTTAATACACACTTCTCTTGGTACAAAATTTTCAATTTAATTTTACACTTCAGCATTAAAATATTTTTAGGTAATTATTGATTTCGTTTCCGTGGGCTAGTGGCGCAATGGATAACGCGCCTGACTACGGATCAGGAGATTCCAGGTTCGAATCCTGGCTGGCTCGAATCTTTGAAGCGCTTTAGCTTTTTCTTAAAGATCTCGCATTTTTAAATTGCTACTAAAGAAAAAATATTAAAATTCCAAAACAAAGACACATTTCATGTTACGTGAGTTAGTCACCTAATTCGCAATTCATACGTTATCAGTAAATTTCTGATTTAAATACTGGCAGTCTCAGTATTTCATACACATTTCAATTGGTTTAAAATTGTCAATTTAAACATTTTACTTCAGTACTAAAATAGTAATAGCTTTAAAAAGGTATGTATTTCATTTACGTGGGCCAGTGGCGCAATGGATAACGCGCCTGACTACGGATCAGGAGATTCCAGGTTCGAATCCTGGCTGGCTCGTACTCTAAAGCGCTTTAGCTTTTTATAAAAAGATATCGCCATTTTAACATGCTACTAACGAAAAATATTCAGGTTTCAAAACAGATATAGTTTTCATGTTACGTAAGTTAGTCACCTTACATGTATTTCATATAGTATCAGTAAATTTAAGACTTAAATCCTGGCAGTCTTAATATTTAATACACATTTCTCTTGGTACAGAATTGTCGATTTTAAAATAACACTTCAGCATTAAAATATTTTTAGGTAATTATTGATTCCGTTTCCGTGGGCCAGTGGCGCAATGGATAACGCGCCTGACTACGGATCAGGAGACTCCAGGTTCGAATCCTGGCTGGCTCGAATCTCTGAAGCGTTTTAGCCTTTTAATAAAGATCTCGCAACTTTAAATTGCTACTAACGATAAAATATTGAAATTTCAAAACAAAGGTAGTTTTTTCATGTTGCGTGAGTTAGTCACCTAATTCGCATTTCAAATGATATCAGTAAATTTCAGATTTAAATCATGGCAGTCTCAATATTTAATACACACTTCTCTTGGTACAAAATTTTCAATTTAATTTTACACTTCAGCATTAAAATATTTTTAGGTAATTATTGATTTCGTTTCCGTGGGCTAGTGGCGCAATGGATAACGCGCCTGACTACGGATCAGGAGATTCCAGGTTCGAATCCTGGCTGGCTCGAATCTTTGAAGCGCTTTAGCTTTTTCTTAAAGATCTCGCATTTTTAAATTGCTACTAAAGAAAAAATATTAAAATTCCAAAACAAAGACACATTTCATGTTACGTGAGTTAGTCACCTAATTCGCAATTCATACGTTATCAGTAAATTTCTGATTTAAATACTGGCAGTCTCAGTATTTCATACACATTTCAATTGGTTTAAAATTGTCAATTTAAACATTTTACTTCAGTACTAAAATAGTAATAGCTTTAAAAAGGTATGTATTTCATTTACGTGGGCCAGTGGCGCAATGGATAACGCGCCTGACTACGGATCAGGAGATTCCAGGTTCGAATCCTGGCTGGCTCGTATCTCTAAAGCGCTTTAGCTTTTTATAAAAAGATATCGCCATTTTAACATGCTACTAACGAAAAAATATTCAGGTTTCAAAACAGATATAGTTTTCATGTTACGTAAGTTAGTCACCTTACATGTATTTCATATAGTATCAGTAAATTTAAGACTTAAATCCTGGCAGTCTTAATATTTAATACACATTTCTCTTGGTACAGAATTGTCGATTTTAAAATAACACTTCAGCATTAAAATATTTTTAGGTAATTATTGATTCCGTTTCCGTGGGCCAGTGGCGCAATGGATAACGCGCCTGACTACGGATCAGGAGACTCCAGGTTCGAATCCTGGCTGGCTCGAATCTCTGAAGCGTTTTAGCCTTTTAATAAAGATCTCGCAACTTTAAATTGCTACTAACGATAAAATATTGAAATTTCAAAACAAAGGTAGTTTTCATGTTGCGTGAGTTAGTCACCTAATTCGCATTTCAAATGATATCAGTAAATTTCAGATTTAAATCATGGCAGTCTCAATATTTAATACACACTTCTCTTGGTACAAAATTTTCAATTTAATTTTACACTTCAGCATTAAAATATTTTTAGGTAATTATTGATTTCGTTTCCGTGGGCTAGTGGCGCAATGGATAACGCGCCTGACTACGGATCAGGAGATTCCAGGTTCGAATCCTGGCTGGCTCGAATCTTTGAAGCGCTTTAGCTTTTTCTTAAAGATCTCGCATTTTTAAATTGCTACTAAAGAAAAAATATTAAAATTCCAAAACAAAGACACATTTCATGTTACGTGAGTTAGTCACCTAATTCGCAATTCATACGTTATCAGTAAATTTCTGATTTAAATACTGGCAGTCTCAGTATTTCATACACATTTCAATTGGTTTAAAATTGTCAATTTAAACATTTTACTTCAGTACTAAAATAGTAATAGCTTTAAAAAGGTATGTATTTCATTTACGTGGGCCAGTGGCGCAATGGATAACGCGCCTGACTACGGATCAGGAGATTCCAGGTTCGAATCCTGGCTGGCTCGAATCTCTAAAGCGCTTTAGCTTTTTATAAAAAGATATCGCCATTTTAACATGCTACTAACGAAAAAATATTCAGGTTTCAAAACAGATATAGTTTTCATGTTACGTAAGTTAGTCACCTTACATGTATTTCATATAGTATCAGTAAATTTAAGACTTAAATCCTGGCAGTCTTAATATTTAATACACATTTCTCTTGGTACAGAATTGTCGATTTTAAAATAACACTTCAGCATTAAAATATTTTTAGGTAATTATTGATTCCGTTTCCGTGGGCCAGTGGCGCAATGGATAACGCGCCTGACTACGGATCAGGAGACTCCAGGTTCGAATCCTGGCTGGCTCGAATCTCTGAAGCGTTTTAGCCTTTTAATAAAGATCTCGCAACTTTAAATTGCTACTAACGATAAAATATTGAAATTTCAAAACAAAGGTAGTTTTTCATGTTGCGTGAGTTAGTCACCTAATTCGCATTTCAAATGATATCAGTAAATTTCAGATTTAAATCATGGCAGTCTCAATATTTAATACACACTTCTCTTGGTACAAAATTTTCAATTTAATTTTACACTTCAGCATTAAAATATTTTTAGGTAATTATTGATTTCGTTTCCGTGGGCTAGTGGCGCAATGGATAACGCGCCTGACTACGGATCAGGAGATTCCAGGTTCGAATCCTGGCTGGCTCGAATCTTTGAAGCGCTTTAGCTTTTTCTTAAAGATCTCGCATTTTTAAATTGCTACTAAAGAAAAAATATTAAAATTCCAAAACAAAGACACATTTCATGTTACGTGAGTTAGTCACCTAATTCGCAATTCATACGTTATCAGTAAATTTCTGATTTAAATACTGGCAGTCTCAGTATTTCATACACATTTCAATTGGTTTAAAATTGTCAATTTAAACATTTTACTTCAGTACTAAAATAGTAATAGCTTTAAAAAGGTATGTATTTCATTTACGTGGGCCAGTGGCGCAATGGATAACGCGCCTGACTACGGATCAGGAGATTCCAGGTTCGAATCCTGGCTGGCTCGAATCTCTAAAGCGCTTTAGCTTTTTATAAAAAGATATCGCCATTTTAACATGCTACTAACGAAAAAATATTCAGGTTTCAAAACAGATATAGTTTTCATGTTACGTAAGTTAGTCACCTTACATGTATTTCATATAGTATCAGTAAATTTAAGACTTAAATCCTGGCAGTCTTAATATTTAATACACATTTCTCTTGGTACAGAATTGTCGATTTTAAAATAACACTTCAGCATTAAAATATTTTTAGGTAATTATTGATTCCGTTTCCGTGGGCCAGTGGCGCAATGGATAACGCGCCTGACTACGGATCAGGAGACTCCAGGTTCGAATCCTGGCTGGCTCGAATCTCTGAAGCGTTTTAGCCTTTTAATAAAGATCTCGCAACTTTAAATTGCTACTAACGATAAAATATTGAAATTTCAAAACAAAGGTAGTTTTTTTCATGTTGCGTGAGTTAGTCACCTAATTCGCATTTCAAATGATATCAGTAAATTTCAGATTTAAATCATGGCAGTCTCAATATTTAATACACACTTCTCTTGGTACAAAATTTTCAATTTAATTTTACACTTCAGCATTAAAATATTTTTAGGTAATTATTGATTTCGTTTCCGTGGGCTAGTGGCGCAATGGATAACGCGCCTGACTACGGATCAGGAGATTCCAGGTTCGAATCCTGGCTGGCTCGAATCTTTGAAGCGCTTTAGCTTTTTCTTAAAGATCTCGCATTTTTAAATTGCTACTAAAGAAAAAATATTAAAATTCCAAAACAAAGACACATTTCATGTTACGTGAGTTAGTCACCTAATTCGCAATTCATACGTTATCAGTAAATTTCTGATTTAAATACTGGCAGTCTCAGTATTTCATACACATTTCAATTGGTTTAAAATTGTCAATAAACATTTTACTTCAGTACTAAAATAGTAATAGCTTTAAAAAGGTATGTATTTCATTTACGTGGGCCAGTGGCGCAATGGATAACGCGCCTGACTACGGATCAGGAGATTCCAGGTTCGAATCCTGGCTGGCTCGTATCTCTAAAGCGCTTTAGCTTTTTATAAAAAGATATCGCCATTTTAACATGCTACTAACGAAAAATATTCAGGTTTCAAAACAGATATAGTTTTCATGTTACGTAAGTTAGTCACCTTACATGTATTTCATATAGTATCAGTAAATTTAAGACTTAAATCCTGGCAGTCTTAATATTTAATACACATTTCTCTTGGTACAGAATTGTCGATTTTAAAATAACACTTCAGCATTAAAATATTTTTAGGTAATTATTGATTCCGTTTCCGTGGGCCAGTGGCGCAATGGATAACGCGCCTGACTACGGATCAGGAGACTCCAGGTTCGAATCCTGGCTGGCTCGAATCTCTGAAGCGTTTTAGCCTTTTAATAAAGATCTCGCAACTTTAAATTGCTACTAACGATAAAATATTGAAATTTCAAAACAAAGGTAGTTTTCATGTTGCGTGAGTTAGTCACCTAATTCGCATTTCAAATGATATCAGTAAATTTCAGATTTAAATCATGGCAGTCTCAATATTTAATACACACTTCTCTTGGTACAAAATTTTCAATTTAATTTTACACTTCAGCATTAAAATATTTTTAGGTAATTATTGATTTCGTTTCCGTGGGCTAGTGGCGCAATGGATAACGCGCCTGACTACGGATCAGGAGATTCCAGGTTCGAATCCTGGCTGGCTCGAATCTTTGAAGCGCTTTAGCTTTTTCTTAAAGATCTCGCATTTTTAAATTGCTACTAAAGAAAAAATATTAAAATTCCAAAACAAAGACACATTTCATGTTACGTGAGTTAGTCACCTAATTCGCAATTCATACGTTATCAGTAAATTTCTGATTTAAATACTGGCAGTCTCAGTAATTCATACACATTTCAATTGGTTTAAAATTGTCAATTTAAACATTTTACTTCAGTACTAAAATAGTAATAGCTTTAAAAAGGTATGTATTTCATTTACGTGGGCCAGTGGCGCAATGGATAACGCGCCTGACTACGGATCAGGAGATTCCAGGTTCGAATCCTGGCTGGCTCGAATCTCTAAAGCGCTTTAGCTTTTTATAAAAAGATCTCGCCATTTTAACTTGCTACTAACGAAAAAATATTCAGGTTTCAAAACAGATATAGTTTTCATGTTACGTAAGTTAGTCACCTTACATGTATTTCATATAGTATCAGTAAATTTAAGACTTAAATCCTGGCAGTCTTAATATTTAATACACATTTCTCTTGGTACAGAATTGTCGATTTTAAAATAACACTTCAGCATTAAAATATTTTTAGGTAATTATTGATTCCGTTTCCGTGGGCCAGTGGCGCAATGGATAACGCGCCTGACTACGGATCAGGAGACTCCAGGTTCGAATCCTGGCTGGCTCGAATCTCTGAAGCGTTTTAGCCTTTTAATAAAGATCTCGCAACTTTAAATTGCTACTAACGATAAAATATTGAAATTTCAAAACAAAGGTAGTTTTTCATGTTGCGTGAGTTAGTCACCTAATTCGCATTTCAAATGATATCAGTAAATTTCAGATTTAAATCATGGCAGTCTCAATATTTAATACACACTTCTCTTGGTACAAAATTTTCAATTTAAAAATTACACTTCAGCATTAAAATATTTTTAGGTAATTATTGATTTCGTTTCCGTGGGCCAGTGGCGCAATGGATAACGCGCCTGACTACGGATCAGGAGACTCCAGGTTCGAATCCTGGCTGGCTCGAATCTCTGAAGCGTTTTAGCCTTTTAATAAAGATCTCGCAACTTTAAATTGCTACTAACGATAAAATATTGAAATTTCAAAACAAAGGTAGTTTTTATGTTGCGTGAGTTAGTCACCTAATTCGCAATTCATACGTTATCAGTAAATTTCTGATTTAAATACTGGCAGTCTCAGTATTTCATACACACTTCTCTTGGTACAAAATTTTCAATTTAATTTTACACTTCAGCATTAAAATATTTTTAGGTAATTATTGATTTCGTTTCCGTGGGCTAGTGGCGCAATGGATAACGCGCCTGACTACGGATCAGGAGATTCCAGGTTCGAATCCTGGCTGGCTCGAATCTTTGAAGCGCTTTAGCTTTTTCTTAAAGATCTCGCATTTTTAAATTGCTACTAAAGAAAAAATATTAAAATTCCAAAACAAAGACACATTTCATGTTACGTGAGTTAGTCACCTAATTCGCAATTCATACGTTATCAGTAAATTTCTGATTTAAATACTGGCAGTCTCAGTATTTCATACACATTTCAATTGGTTTAAAATTGTCAATTTAAACATTTTACTTCAGTATTAAAATAGTAATAGCTTTAAAAAGGTATGTATTTCCTTTATGTGGGCCAGTGGCGCAATGGATAACGCGCCTGACTACGGATCAGGAGATTCCAGGTTCGAATCCTGGCTGGCTCGTATCTCTAAAGCGCTTTAGCTTTTTATAAAAAGATATCGCCATTTTAACATGCTACTAACGAAAAAATATTCAGGTTTCAAAACAGATATAGTTTTCATGTTACGTAAGTTAGTCACCTTACATGTATTTCATATAGTATCAGTAAATTTAAGACTTAAATCCTGGCAGTCTTAATATTTAATACACATTTCTCTTGGTACAGAATTGTCGATTTTAAAATAACACTTCAGCATTAAAATATTTTTAGGTAATTATTGATTCCGTTTCCGTGGGCCAGTGGCGCAATGGATAACGCGCCTGACTACGGATCAGGAGACTCCAGGTTCGAATCCTGGCTGGCTCGAATCTCTGAAGCGTTTTAGCCTTTTAATAAAGATCTCGCAACTTTAAATTGCTACTAACGATAAAATATTGAAATTTCAAAACAAAGGTAGTTTTCATGTTGCGTGAGTTAGTCACCTAATTCGCATTTCAAATGATATCAGTAAATTTCAGATTTAAATCATGGTAGTCTCAATATTTAATACACACTTCTCTTGGTTTAAAATTGTCAATTTAAACATTTACACTTCAGCATTAAAATATTTTTAGGTAATTATTGATTTCGTTTCCGTGGGCTAGTGGCGCAATGGATAACGCGCCTGACTACGGATCAGGAGATTCCAGGTTCGAATCCTGGCTGGCTCGAATCTTTGAAGCGCTTTAGCTTTTTCTTAAAGATCTCGCATTTTTAAATTGCTACTAAAGAAAAAATATTAAAATTCCAAAACAAAGACACATTTCATGTTACGTGAGTTAGTCACCTAATTCGCAATTCATACGTTATCAGTAAATTTCTGATTTAAATACTGGCAGTCTCAGTATTTCATACACATTTCAATTGGTTTAAAATTGTCAATTTAAACATTTTACTTCAGTACTAAAATAGTAATAGCTTTAAAAAAGGTATGTATTTCATTTACGTGGGCCAGTGGCGCAATGGATAACGCGCCTGACTACGGATCAGGAGATTCCAGGTTCGAATCCTGGCTGGCTCGTATCTCTAAAGCGCTTTAGCTTTTTATAAAAAGATATCGCCATTTTAACATGCTACTAACGAAAAAATATTCAGGTTTCAAAACAGATATAGTTTTCATGTTACGTAAGTTAGTCACCTTACATGTATTTCATATAGTATCAGTAAATTTAAGACTTAAATCCTGGCAGTCTTAATATTTAATACACATTTCTCTTGGTACAGAATTGTCGATTTTAAAATAACACTTCAGCATTAAAATATTTTTAGGTAATTATTGATTCCGTTTCCGTGGGCCAGTGGCGCAATGGATAACGCGCCTGACTACGGATCAGGAGACTTCCAGGTTCGAATCCTGGCTGGCTCGAATCTCTGAAGCGTTTTAGTTTAAATTGCTACTAACGATAAAATATTGAAATTTCAAAACAAAGATAGTTTTCATGTTACGTGAGTTAGTCACCTAATTCGCATTTCAAATATTTAATACACACTTTCTCTTGGTACAAATTGTCAATTTAAAAATACACTTCAGCATTAAAATATTTTTAGGTAATTATTGATTCTTTCCGTGGGCCAGTGGCGCAATGGATAACGCGCCTGACTACGGATCAGGAGACTCCAGGTTCGAATCCTGGCTGGCTCGAATCTCTTTTAGCCTTTTAATAAAGATCTCGCAACTTTAAATTGCTACTAACGATAAAATATTGAAATTTCAAAACAAAGGTAGTTTTTTCATGTTGCGTGAGTTAGTCACCTAATTCGCATTTCAAATGATATCAGTAAATTTCAGATTTAAATCATGGCAGTCTCAATATTTAATACACACTTCTCTTGGTACAAAATTTTCAATTTAATTTTACACTTCAGCATTAAAATATTTTAGGTAATTATTGATTTCGTTTCCGTGGGCTAGTGGCGCAATGGATAACGCGCCTGACTACGGATCAGGAGATTCCAGGTTCGAATCCTGGCTGGCTCGAATCTTTGAAGCGCTTTAGCTTTTTCTTAAAGATCTCGCATTTTTAAATTGCTACTAAAGAAAAAAAAATATTAAAATTCCAAAACAAAGACACATTTCATGTTGCGTGAGTTAGTCACCTAATTCGCAATTCATACGTTATCAGTAAATTTCTTTAAATACTGATTTAAATACTGGCAGTCTCAGTATTTCATACACATTTCAATTGGTTTAAAATTGTCAATTTAAACATTTTACTTCAGTACTAAAATAGTAATAGCTTTAAAAAGGTATGTATTTCATTTACGTGGGCCAGTGGCGCAATGGATAACGCGCCTGACTACGGATCAGGAGATTCCAGGTTCGAATCCTGGCTGGCTCGTATCTCTAAAGCGCTTTAGCTTTTTATAAAAAGATATCGCCATTTTAACATGCTACTAACGAAAAAATATTCAGGTTTCAAAACAGATATAGTTTTCATGTTACGTAAGTTAGTCACCTTACATGTATTTCATATAGTATCAGTAAATTTAAGACTTAAATCCTGGCAGTCTTAATATTTAATACACATTTCTCTTGGTACAGAATTGTCGATTTTAAAATAACACTTCAGCATTAAAATATTTTTAGGTAATTATTGATTCCGTTTCCGTGGGCCAGTGGCGCAATGGATAACGCGCCTGACTACGGATCAGGAGACTCCAGGTTCGAATCCTGGCTGGCTCGAATCTCTGAAGCGTTTTAGCCTTTTAATAAAGATCTCGCAACTTTAAATTGCTACTAACGATAAAATATTGAAATTTCAAAACAAAGGTAGTTTTTTCATGTTGCGTGAGTTAGTCACCTAATTCGCATTTCAAATGATATCAGTAAATTTCAGATTTAAATCATGGCAGTCTCAATATTTAATACACACTTCTCTTGGTACAAAATTTTCAATTTAATTTTACACTTCAGCATTAAAATATTTTTAGGTAATTATTGATTTCGTTTCCGTGGGCTAGTGGCGCAATGGATAACGCGCCTGACTACGGATCAGGAGATTCCAGGTTCGAATCCTGGCTGGCTCGAATCTTTGAAGCGCTTTAGCTTTTTCTTAAAGATCTCGCATTTTTAAATTGCTACTAAAGAAAAAATATTAAAATTCCAAAACAAAGACACATTTCATGTTACGTGAGTTAGTCACCTAATTCGCAATTCATACGTTATCAGTAAATTTCTGATTTAAATACTGGCAGTCTCAGTATTTCATACACATTTCAATTGGTTTAAAATTGTCAATTTAAACATTTTACTTCAGTACTAAAATAGTAATAGCTTTAAAAGGTATGTATTTCATTTACGTGGGCCAGTGGCGCAATGGATAACGCGCCTGACTACGGATCAGGAGATTCCAGGTTCGAATCCTGGCTGGCTCGAATCTCTAAAGCGCTTTAGCTTTTTATAAAAAGATATCGCCATTTTAACATGCTACTAACGAAAAAATATTCAGGTTTCAAAACAGATATAGTTTTCATGTTACGTAAGTTAGTCACCTTACATGTATTTCATATAGTATCAGTAAATTTAAGACTTAAATCCTGGCAGTCTTAATATTTAATACACATTTCTCTTGGTACAGAATTGTCGATTTTAAAATAACACTTCAGCATTAAAATATTTTTAGGTAATTATTGATTCCGTTTCCGTGGGCCAGTGGCGCAATGGATAACGCGCCTGACTACGGATCAGGAGACTCCAGGTTCGAATCCTGGCTGGCTCGAATCTCTGAAGCGTTTTAGCCTTTTAATAAAGATCTCGCAACTTTAAATTGCTACTAACGATAAAATATTGAAATTTCAAAACAAAGGTAGTTTTCATGTTACGTGAGTTAGTCACCTAATTCGCATTTCAAATGATATCAGTAAATTTCAGATTTAAATCATGGCAGTCTCAATATTTAATACACACTTCTCTTGGTACAAAATTTTCAATTTAAAAATTACACTTCAGCATTAAAATATTTTTAGGTAATTATTGATTTCGTTTCCGTGGGCCAGTGGCGCAATGGATAACGCGCCTGACTACGGATCAGGAGATTCCAGGTTCGAATCCTGGCTGGCTCGAATCTCTGAAGCGTTTTAGCCTTTTAATAAAGATCTCGCAACTTTAAATTGCTACTAACGATAAAATATTGAAATTTCAAAACAAAGGTAGTTTTCATGTTGCGTGAGTTAGTCACCTAATTCGCATTTCAAATGATATCAGTAAATTTCAGATTTAAATCATGGCAGTCTCAATATTTAATACACACTTCTCTTGGTACAAAATTTTCAATTTAATTTTACACTTCAGCATTAAAATATTTTTAGGTAATTATTGATTTCGTTTCCGTGGGCTGGCGCAGTGGCGCAATGGATAACGCGCCTGACTACGGATCAGGAGATTCCAGGTTCGAATCCTGGCTGGCTCGAATCTTTGAAGCGCTTTAGCTTTTTCTTAAAGATCTCGCATTTTTAAATTGCTACTAAAGAAAAAATATTAAAATTCCAAAACAAAGACACATTTCATGTTACGTGAGTTAGTCACCTAATTCGCAATTCATACGTTATCAGTAAATTTCTGATTTAAATACTGGCAGTCTCAGTATTTCATACACATTTCAATTGGTTTAAAATTGTCAATTTAAACATTTTACTTCAGTACTAAAATAGTAATAGCTTTAAAAAGGTATGTATTTCATTTACGTGGGCCAGTGGCGCAATGGATAACGCGCCTGACTACGGATCAGGAGATTCCAGGTTCGAATCCTGGCTGGCTCGAATCTCTAAAGCGCTTTAGCTTTTTATAAAAAGATATCGCCATTTTAAATTGCTACTAACGAAAAAATATTCAGGTTTCAAAACAGATATAGTTTTCATGTTACGTAAGTTAGTCACCTTACATGTATTTCATATAGTATCAGTAAATTTAAGACTTAAATCCTGGCAGTCTTAATATTTAATACACATTTCTCTTGGTACAGAATTGTCGATTTTAAAATAACACTTCAGCATTAAAATATTTTTAGGTAATTATTGATTCCGTTTCCGTGGGCCAGTGGCGCAATGGATAACGCGCCTGACTACGGATCAGGAGACTCCAGGTTCGAATCCTGGCTGGCTCGAATCTCTGAAGCGTTTTAGCCTTTTAATAAAGATCTCGCAACTTTAAATTGCTACTAACGATAAAATATTGAAATTTCAAAACAAAGGTAGTTTTCATGTTGCGTGAGTTAGTCACCTAATTCGCATTGGGCAAATGATATCAGTAAATTTCAGATTTAAATCATGGCAGTCTCAATATTTAATACACACTTCTCTTGGTACAAAATTTTCAATTTAATTTTACACTTCAGCATTAAAATATTTTTAGGTAATTATTGATTTCGTTTCCGTGGGCTAGTGGCGCAATGGATAACGCGCCTGACTACGGATCAGGAGATTCCAGGTTCGAATCCTGGCTGGCTCGAATCTTTGAAGCGCTTTAGCTTTTTCTTAAAGATCTCGCATTTTTAAATTGCTACTAAAGAAAAAATATTAAAATTCCAAAACAAAGACACATTTCATGTTACGTGAGTTAGTCACCTAATTCGCAATTCATACGTTATCAGTAAATTTCTGATTTAAATACTGGCAGTCTCAGTATTTCATACACATTTCAATTGGTTTAAAATTGTCAATTTAAACATTTTACTTCAGTACTAAAATAGTAATAGCTTTAAAAAGGTATGTATTTCATTTACGTGGGCCAGTGGCGCAATGGATAACGCGCCTGACTACGGATCAGGAGATTCCAGGTTCGAATCCTGGCTGGCTCGTATCTCTAAAGCGCTTTAGCTTTTTAAAAAAGATATCGCCATTTTAACATGCTACTAACGAAAAAATATTCAGGTTTCAAAACAGATATAGTTTTCATGTTACGTAAGTTAGTCACCTTACATGTATTTCATATAGTATCAGTAAATTTAAGACTTAAATCCTGGCAGTCTTAATATTTAATACACATTTCTCTTGGTACAGAATTGTCGATTTTAAAATAACACTTCAGCATTAAAATATTTTTAGGTAATTATTGATTCCGTTTCCGTGGGCCAGTGGCGCAATGGATAACGCGCCTGACTACGGATCAGGAGACTCCAGGTTCGAATCCTGGCTGGCTCGAATCTCTGAAGCGTTTTAGCCTTTTAATAAAGATCTCGCAACTTTAAATTGCTACTAACGATAAAATATTGAAATTTCAAAACAAAGGTAGTTTTCATGTTGCGTGAGTTAGTCACCTAATTCGCATTTCAAATGATATCAGTAAATTTCAGATTTAAATCATGGCAGTCTCAATATTTAATACACACTTCTCTTGGTACAAAATTTTCAATTTAATTTTACACTTCAGCATTAAAATATTTTTAGGTAATTATTGATTTCGTTTCCGTGGGCTAGTGGCGCAATGGATAACGCGCCTGACTACGGATCAGGAGATTCCAGGTCGAATCCTGGCTGGCTCGAATCTTTGAAGCGCTTTAGCTTTTTCTTAAAGATCTCGCATTTTTAAATTGCTACTAAAGAAAAAATATTAAAATTCCAAAACAAAGACACATTTCATGTTACGTGAGTTAGTCACCTAATTCGCAATTCATACGTTATCAGTAAATTTCTGATTTAAATACTGGCAGTCTCAGTATTTCATACACATTTCAATTGGTTTAAAATTGTCAATTTAAACATTTTACTTCAGTACTAAAATAGTAATAGCTTTAAAAAGGTATGTATTTCATTTACGTGGGCCAGTGGCGCAATGGATAACGCGCCTGACTACGGATCAGGAGATTCCAGGTTCGAATCCTGGCTGGCTCGAATCTCTAAAGCGCTTTAGCTTTTTATAAAAAGATATCGCCATTTTAACATGCTACTAACGAAAAAATATTCAGGTTTCAAAACAGATATAGTTTTCATGTTACGTAAGTTAGTCACCTTACATGTATTTCATATAGTATCAGTAAATTTAAGACTTAAATCCTGGCAGTCTTAATATTTAATACACATTTCTCTTGGTACAGAATTGTCGATTTTAAAATAACACTTCAGCATTAAAATATTTTTAGGTAATTATTGATTCCGTTTCCGTGGGCCAGTGGCGCAATGGATAACGCGCCTGACTACGGATCAGGAGACTCCAGGTTCGAATCCTGGCTGGCTCGAATCTCTGAAGCGTTTTAGCCTTTTAATAAAGATCTCGCAACTTTAAATTGCTACTAACGATAAAATATTGAAATTTCAAAACAAAGGTAGTTTTTCATGTTGCGTGAGTTAGTCACCTAATTCGCATTTCAAATGATATCAGTAAATTTCAGATTTAAATCATGGCAGTCTCAATATTTAATACACACTTCTCTTGGTACAAAATTTTCAATTTAAAAATACACTTCAGCATTAAAATATTTTTAGGTAATTATTGATTTCGTTTCCGTGGGCTAGTGGCGCAATGGATAACGCGCCTGACTACGGATCAGGAGATTCCAGGTTCGAATCCTGGCTGGCTCGAATCTCTAAAGCGCTTTAGCTTTTTATAAAGTTCTCGCAACTTTAAATTGCTACTAACGATAAAATATTGAAATTTCAAAACAAAGGTAGTTTTCATGTTGCGTGAGTTAGTCACCTAATTCGCATTTCAAATGATATCAGTAAATTTCAGATTTAAATCATGGCAGTCTCAATATTTAATACACACTTCTCTTGGTACAAAATTTTCAATTTAATTTACACTTCAGCATTAAAATATTTTTAGGTAATTATTGATTTCGTTTCCGTGGGCTAGTGGCGCAATGGATAACGCGCCTGACTACGGATCAGGAGATTCCAGGTTCGAATCCTGGCTGGCTCGAATCTTTGAAGCGCTTTAGCTTTTTCTTAAAGATCTCGCATTTTTAAATTGCTACTAAAGAAAAAATATTAAAATTCCAAAACAAAGACACATTTCATGTTACGTGAGTTAGTCACCTAATTCGCAATTCATACGTTATCAGTAAATTTCTGATTTAAATACTGGCAGTCTCAGTATTTCATACACATTTCAATTGGTTTAAAATTGTCAATTTAAACATTTTACTTCAGTACTAAAATAGTAATAGCTTTAAAAAGGTATGTATTTCATTTACGTGGGCCAGTGGCGCAATGGATAACGCGCCTGACTACGGATCAGGAGATTCCAGGTTCGAATCCTGGCTGGCTCGAATATCTCTAAAGCGCTTTAGCTTTTTAAAAAAGATCTCGCCATTTTAACATGCTACTAACGAAAAATATTCAGGTTTCAAAACAGATATAGTTTTCATGTTACGTAAGTTAGTCACCTTACATGTATTTCATATAGTATCAGTAAATTTAAGACTTAAATCCTGGCAGTCTTAATATTTAATACACATTTCTCTTGGTACAGAATTGTCGATTTTAAAATAACACTTCAGCATTAAAATATTTTTAGGTAATTATTGATTCCGTTTCCGTGGGCCAGTGGCGCAATGGATAACGCGCCTGACTACGGATCAGGAGACTCCAGGTTCGAATCCTGGCTGGCTCGAATCTCTGAAGCGTTTTAGCCTTTTAATAAAGATCTCGCAACTTTAAATTGCTACTAACGATAAAATATTGAAATTTCAAAACAAAGGTAGTTTTCATGTTGCGTGAGTTAGTCACCTAATTCGCATTTCAAATGATATCAGTAAATTTCAGATTTAAATCATGGCAGTCTCAATATTTAATACACACTTCTCTTGGTACAAAATTTTCAATTTAATTTTACACTTCAGCATTAAAATATTTTTAGGTAATTATTGATTTCGTTTCCGTGGGCTAGTGGCGCAATGGATAACGCGCCTGACTACGGATCAGGAGATTCCAGGTTCGAATCCTGGCTGGCTCGAATCTTTGAAGCGCTTTAGCTTTTTCTTAAAGATCTCGCATTTTTAAATTGCTACTAAAGAAAAAATATTAAAATTCCAAAACAAAGACACATTTCATGTTACGTGAGTTAGTCACCTAATTCGCAATTCATACGTTATCAGTAAATTTCTGATTTAAATACTGGCAGTCTCAGTATTTCATACACATTTCAATTGGTTTAAAATTGTCAATTTAAACATTTTACTTCAGTACTAAAATAGTAATAGCTTTAAAAAGGTATGTATTTCATTTACGTGGGCCAGTGGCGCAATGGATAACGCGCCTGACTACGGATCAGGAGATTCCAGGTTCGAATCCTGGCTGGCTCGTATCTCTAAAGCGCTTTAGCTTTTTATAAAAAGATCTCGCCATTTTAACTTGCTACTAACGAAAAAATATTCAGGTTTCAAAACAGATATAGTTTTCATGTTACGTAAGTTAGTCACCTTACATGTATTTCATATAGTATCAGTAAATTTAAGACTTAAATCCTGGCAGTCTTAATATTTAATACACATTTCTCTTGGTACAGAATTGTCGATTTTAAAATAACACTTCAGCATTAAAATATTTTTAGGTAATTATTGATTCCGTTTCCGTGGGCCAGTGGCGCAATGGATAACGCGCCTGACTACGGATCAGGAGATTCCAGGTTCGAATCCTGGCTGGCTCGAATCTCTGAAGCGTTTTAGCCTTTTAATAAAGATCTCGCAACTTTAAATTGCTACTAACGATAAAATATTGAAATTTCAAAACAAAGGTAGTTTTCATGTTGCGTGAGTTAGTCACCTAATTCGCATTTCAAATGATATCAGTAAATTTCAGATTTAAATCATGGCAGTCTCAATATTTAATACACACTTCTCTTGGTACAAAATTTTCAATTTAATTTTACACTTCAGCATTAAAATATTTTTAGGTAATTATTGATTTCGTTTCCGTGGGCCAGTGGCGCAATGGATAACGCGCCTGACTACGGATCAGGAGATTCCAGGTTCGAATCCTGGCTGGCTCGAATCTTTGAAGCGCTTTAGCTTTTTAATAAAGATCTCGCATTTTTAAATTGCTACTAAAGAAAAAATATTAAAATTCCAAAACAAAGATACATTTCATGTTACGTGAGTTAGTCACCTAATTCGCAATTCATACGTTATCAGTAAATTTCAGATTTAAATACTGGCAGTCTCAGTATTTCATACACATTTCAATTGGTTTAAAATTGTCAATTTAAACATTTTACTTCAAGACTAAAATATTTTTATCGTAAAGTAGGTATAGATTTCATTTACGTGGGCCTGTGGCGCAATGGATAACTCGCCTGACTACGGATCAGGAGATTCCAGGTTCGAATCCTGGCTGGCTCGAATCTCTAAAGCGCTTTAGCTTTTTATAAAAGATCTCGCATTTTAACTCGCTACTGACAAAAAATATTGAAGTTTCAAAACAGATATAATTTTCATGTTACGTAAGTTAGTCACCTAACGTGTATTTCATATAGTATCAGTAAATTTAAAACTTAAATCCTGGCAGTCTTAATATTTAATACACATTTCTCTTGGTACAAAATTGTCGATTTTAAAATAACACTTCAGCATTAAAATATTTTTAGGTAATTATTGATTCCGTTTCCGTGGGCCAGTGGCGCAATGGATAACGCGCCTGACTACGGATCAGGAGACTCCAGGTTCGAATCCTGGCTGGCTCGAATCTCTGAAGCGCTTTAGCTTTTTATAAAGATCTCGCAAATCTAAATTGCTACTAACGAAAAAATATTGAAATTCCAAAACAAAGATAGTTTTCATGTTACGTGAGTTAGTCACCTAAGGCGCATTTCATATAGTATCAGTAAATTTCAGATATAAATACTGGCAGTCTCAGTATTTCATACACATTTTAATTTGTACAAATTATGAATTTAAAAATTTTACTTCAAGACTAAAATATTTTTATCGTAAAGTAGATATAGATTTCATTTACGTGGGCCTGTGGCGCAATGGATAAATCACCTAACTATGGATCAGGAGATTCGAGTCTTGGCTGGCTCGAATCTCCAACGTTTCAGCTTTTTAATGAATATCTCACATATTTAACTCCTTACTGACAAAAAAATATTGAAGTTTCAAAACAAATATAATTTTCATTTTACGTGAGTTAGTTTTCTAACGCACATTTCATATGATATCAGTAAATTTCAGATATAAATCATGACAGTCTCATTATTTAATACACACTTCTCTTGGTACAAAATTTTCAATTTAAAAATTACACTTCAGCATTAAAATATTTTTAGGTAATTATTGAATCCGTTTCCGTGGGCCAGTTGCGCAGTGGATAACGCGCCTGACTACCGATAAGGAGACTCCAGGTTCGAATCCTGACTGGTACGAATCTCTGAAGCGCTTTAGCTTTTTATTAAAGATCTCGCAAATCTAAATTGCTACTAACGAAAAAATATTGAAATTCCAAAAGAAGATAGTTTTCATGTTACGTGAGTTTGTCACCTAATGCGCATTTCATATGGTATCAGTAAATTTCAGATATAAATACTGGCAGTCTCAGTATTTCATACACATTTTAATTTGTACAAATTATGAATTTAAAAATTTTACTTCAAGACTAAAATATTTTTATCGTAAAGTATGTATAGATTTCATTTACGTGGGCCTGTGGCGGAATGGATAAATCGCCTAACTATTGGTCAGGAGATTCCAGTTTCGAGTCTTGGCTGGCTGGAAACTTTAATCGTTTCAGCTTTTTAATGAAGATCTCACATATTTAACTCGTTACTGACAAAAAAATATTGAAGTTTCAAAACAAATATAATTTTCATGTTACGTGAGTTAGTTTTCTAACGCGCATTTCATATGATATCAGTAAATTTCAAATTTAAATCCTGGCAGACTCAATATTTAATACACACTTCTCTTGGTACAAAATTTTCAATATAAAAATTACACTTCAGCATTATAATATTTTTAGGTAATTATTGATTTCTTTTCCGTGGGCCAGTGGCGCACAGGATATCGCACCTGACTACGGATCAGGAGACTCCAGGTTCGAATCTGGCTGGCTCGAATTTTTAATCGTTTTAGCTTTTTAATGAATATCTCTCATATTTAACTCGTTACTAACCAAAAATATTGAAGTTCCAAAACAAATATAATTTTCATGTTATGTGTGTTGGTTGCCTTACGTGCATTTCGTATGGTATAAGTAAATTTCAGATTTAAATCCTGGTAGTCTCTATATTCAATACACATTTCTCTTGGTGCAAAATTGTCGATTTAAACATTTTACTTCAGTACTAAAATATTAATAGCTTAAAAAAGGCATATATTTCATTTACGTGGGTCCGTGGCGCAATGGATAACGCGCCTGACTACGAATCAGGAGATTCCAGGTTCGAATCTTGGCTGGCTCGATTCTCAGAAGCGCTTTAGCTTTTTATTAAAGATTTCCCAATTTTAAATTGCTACTAACGAAAAAATACTAAAATTCCAAAACAAAGATAATTTTTTCATGTTACGTGAGTTAGTCACCTAACGCGCAATTCATACGGTATCAGTAAATTTCAGATTTAAATCCTGGCAGTCTCTATATTTAATACACATTTCTCTTGGTACAAAATTTTCAATTTAAAAATTACACTTCAGCATTAAAATATTTTTAGGTAATTATTGATTTCGTTTCCGTGGGCCAGTGGCGCAATGTATAACGCGCCTAACTACGGATCAGGAGATTCTAGGTTAGAATCCTTGACTGGCTCGACTCTTTAGTCGTTTCAGCTTTTTAATGAAGATCTCACATATTTAACCACTAACCATTAGGCTACCCCGGTTACATCAAGCATTGAGAAATGTATAGTATTTAATATCAGAAAAATTAATGAGGTTGGTAAACTTTGTGTTTTTTGCAATGTAAATTGAATTATTGAGGCTGTTTCAAAGAGAGATAAGTTAAAATTAAATAAAATGATGCAAAATATTAGATATCTTAAGTTGAGATATCATTTGGTATATCGCAATTTTTCTCATGTTTATAGATTTTATATTTTTAGTTATTAATGGTTTTAATTGTATTTTTTAAAAAAAAATGTTCAGTTTCTTTTAACGATTTCTTTCTTTTGCACTATGGAATCATTTCGATCATTTCTTCTATAATGTTTAATTTTAAATCATATTTTAATTTTTAACGCATTTCATGTTGTTTTTTCTCTCTATGCGTTTGAAGCCCAATTTGTTAAAAATATTTAATATATTTAGCTTTAATATAATAATGGCATCCTTTCATGTCACACATCAGCGCCATATACCGAGTACTAACCTCTATCGCGACAGCAAAGTATGCGTTATTTTTCTCCAATTCCTATTATTAGTTCACACTCTCCTTATATATATTTAATTATATATCTTGTTCAAATTTTCAATCATTAAGAAAATACTTTTTACTTATCCACTCTCAAGTTCAAAAACAGTTTTTAAACTTGTAGTGGATGACGCCTAATATTAATACAGTTTATTTTATATATATATATATATATATATATATATATATATATATATATATATATATATATATATATATATATATATCAATTCATTAATTAAATTTAACTATTTATAGTTTAAGAGATATATTTCAGTCAAAATTATCCCTCTAGATGGCAGCACTATTGAATAAAAATGTTTTTGTTAAGTTTGGGATGAAGATTTAACTGGACTTCAAAAATCATATGCTAGTTATACATCAGCAATCCTTTAACATTAGTTTTAAGATAAATTTTTGACTATTATATTCAACTTTAATTAAAAACTGTAATTACAAATTTAAAGTGGTTAAAAAGCTCATAATATTAATTTAAAAGATGTTTAGCCACTTAATATTGTAATTCTGTCACATAAATATACATATTTATATTAACTGTAATTATTTAAGAAAAGTAACTAAAATAAAATTTCGCTTTGTTGATCTAAGTAGGAATTGACTTTAATATATATATATATATATTACTTGTTCCATATAGAGTTTGTGAAATCCTACAAGTGTTTGCTCTTCCCCTGATGGAAATTTCTCGAAACAACCTGCTAGAACTTGCTTAAATCATCTTATCTCTGTTTCTACTCAAGGGTTGTCGCGTCAACTAGCAACTTGTTTAGGTACAGCTTGAGTTCAGTTATCCACTTATACAATTTGTCACAAAAAAAAATATATTCACCCAGAATATGGTAAGATATGCACAAGATAATGGTAAGCGCGCTATGCGCATGTGACATGCGCAGCTGGGAGAGATTAAAAGCTTGATTATTCGTGTTATAGGGCTATTCAAATAAATCTGTCGCCTTCGATGGACGGCATTGTGACTAAAGATGCCTCGGAGACATATGAGGTTGCGATACGGACAATTGCCGACTTTGAGAGGAGGCATATATTAAGTCTTACAGAATCATTTTGGTCGAACATTCGTATCGGCCACCACTTAGGTCGGAGCGATATGGTAGTTGCTTGGTGTTGGCAACAGTGGATCACAGAAGAAATAGTCTACTGTGGTGAAAGGTAAGGAAGCGTCACAGGAACAGTAATGCACGCGATGATTGCGCAACCCTACGATCAACCACGTCCTTACCAACAGCGTCACTAGAATCAGCTCGACCCCATTCATTAATCGAAGGCATCGAGGGAAACCTTTCGGAGACGACTATCCAACGCAGGTATAAGGAGTAGATCATCATTAAGATACCTAGCATTGAGTCCATATCATAACAAGTGTCAACTGGATTTTTGTCAACCTCGTGCAAGCGAAAGCTGTAACGGGTTCTATATTCGAGTCTTCCATTAATCCTCTTGGGAAAAATATTCTTTAACTGTGATTTTAGTTTAAAAACCGCTTTGCTTAGAGATGACTTAATGTTATGCAAATGTAACTACTATTTAAGTGCATGTCAGTACAGGAGTTAATGGTAAGTGTTGAGATCGTTAAGCTGAATTCCAAGTGTTAGTAAACATCGACTCTGGTTGTCACGCATCTTAAGATTAATATTCGATTGAAAATTCATCAGGAAGTGTTTAAGTAACCTCTCTCTTTGGTTACTTAACCACTTCCTGATGAATTTTTAATGATAAATTGGAACACATCATACTATCGGTCTAAGACAGCGTTTCTCAAACTCTGGGGTGCGCCCCCTAGGGGGCGTGATAACGGTACAAGGGGGGTGCGAGGATATTAAAAAGTCGAAAACAAAAGATTATTTTAAAAAAATAATTAATTTGCTGAAAGTAACCAAACAAAATACATTATGGCATAATAAAAAATAAAATACACATTTATACTAATATAATACAATTATAAATGTATCAGTACTTCACAATATATTTTATAAGTAATTGAACAATATTAAGTTAAGAGGAAATTTAATAATTATACCAGTGACTTCATGAGCTTGTCATATAAACAATTATATACAAAAATTATCACTTATCTTGATAATTTGTATAGTTTATAATTAATCCCTTAACTGCCGAGATTAAAAGTTATATGGTTGACTCCCTAATGCACTGTATTTTCATGTAGACGGGTGTATGAGAAGTATTGAAAAAGAGGGGGGATAAAAGAGGAATAAAGAAGAAAATCCTCTGAGATATGTAAATCGTTCGCAAACACTGCCATTACAAAGCTTTCGGAAAAATTCTATGGATAGAAGTTCTTAGAAAAGATCATACTTCAGAAAGGCGCATGTATACGTCCGGCCCAATTAATGCATTGGCTGACTAAGACATTTTTATACGTCGGTGAGACTTACGAGTTTAAGGCAGTGTTTCTTAAACTGTGGGGTGTGCTCCCTTGAGGGTGCGAGCATATTGAAAACTCCAGAACAAAACCTTATTTAAAAAGATATTAATGTACTGAAAGTAAACAAACAAAATACCTTTTGATATAATAAAAAATACATTAAAATATACACTGATATATTACACTTATAAATAAATATATTGGTGCTGCCCAATGTATTTTATAATTAATTCAACAATACTGAGTTAAAAACAAGTTTTTTAATTACCACTGACCCCAGGGGCTTGTCATATATATATATATATATATATATATATATATATATATATATATATAAAGTTTAAAACAAAAATGAACACTTATCTTGATAATTTTTGTACGGTATATAATTAAACCTTGACTGCCGATAAAAAGTTTCGCGATTCACTTCTAAATGCCATCCGTTTTCCACGAAGGCACGCGTATGTGATGCATTGGGTGAGGAGGAAGAAATAAAGAAGCAAAGATAATCTGGAATAAATAAATCCTTCGCAAACATTGTCAAGGTTCTTTTATTGCATTCCAAAGTCTTCGGAATAATTTTACAGATAGCAGTGCACAGAAAAGATAGTACTTCGGAAAGATGTAAAGGGTGTTATATATTTAGAGGTATAGAACTTTAAATTACAATAAAACAACGATGTATTATTCGATTGACATGAATTTTTTTTATTCGAAAGATAATCTTGTGGCATTACATTTTAAATATGATTTCTGGCATATGACTGCCACGGCTGGCTCGGATGTAGTCCAATCTGGACGTCCAATTTTCGATGCCGTATATCAGCAATAACACGGCGAATGTTGTCTTCCAAATGGTCAAGCGTTTGTGGCTTATCCGCATAGACCAATGACTTTACATAGCCCCACAGAAAATAGTCTAGCGGTGTTAAATCACAAGATCTTGGAGGCCAATTCACAGGTCCAAAACGTGAAATTAAGCGGTCACCAAACGTGTCTTTCAATAAATCGATTGCGGCACGAGCTGTGTGACATGTTGCGCCGTCCTCTTGAAATCACAGCTCCTGGACATCATGATTGTTCAATTCAGGAATGAAAAAGTTAGTAATCATAGTTCTATACCGATCACCATTGACTGTAACGTTGTGGCCTTCATCGTTTTTGAAGAATGATTCCACCTACCCATAAAGCGCACCAAACAGTGAGTTTTTCTGGATGTAACGGTGTTTCGACATACACTTGTGGATTAGCTTCACTCCAAATGCGGCAGTTTTTTTTGTTGACGTAGCCATTCAACCAGAAGTGCGCTTCATCGCTAAACAAAATTCGCTTATGAAAATCGGGAACAACGTCAATCTCGTTTTGGGCCCATTCGACGAATGTACGCCTTGCTTGATGATCGTTTTGATGAATTGCCAAACCAAACTGAGAATAAATCACTTGACAGCTGTTAAACCGGTCGCCATCTTGGAAAGTAATGCCAACTTAAACTTCTATACCTGGAGAAAAAACACTCTTTACATATACGTCTGGGGAAATAACCACTTTGGCTTAGCGAAACGTTTATATACATAAGGAAGGGGGGGTGCCTAAGAGGTAAAAGTCGTATTGTAGTTGTAATGTCAAAGTATAGTGTTGAATTCTGTACATTGTTATTCTATGGGGGTGCGATGAAAATTATGATTGAATATTGGGTCGCGAGTGTTGCAACTTTAAGAAGCACTGGTCTAAGAGAAGGATCATACAAGGGATTGCCTTTCCAGATAAGTACTTTCTATAGTCTGATTACAGGCTAGGATTTCATATTTCTCCCAGAATTAAGTTATAAAATTGTATTTCCTAAAGTACTAAAGATTTTACAATTGCCAGGCCATTGACCATCAGGTCATTAGGCAACGGGCTTCCAATACCGTTTTACAATGCAGTTAAGATCATTCAGTGCAGAGCACTCGTCCAAATGAGCGGCAGTCATGTCTTTTCCAGTGTCACACAAAACGCAGATAGGTGAAGTCACTAAATTAAAACGAAACAGATGAGCACAAAGGCAGTCATGTCCGGTTAAAAGTCTAAATTTAGCCACAGCAGCAGCACGAGGAGAACTTGGAATACCGTGGGATTTCTTACATAGTGTACTCCAAGGCTTATCACGATTAACAAGAGAAGCTGTCAGGCGAAATGATTCCCTAAAAATCCTTTTAATTTCCAGTTTGGCAGAATGAAGTGTCAGGTCTCTGCGAAAGTTCTGAAGGATGCCCGTTCCCTTTTTTGCCAAAAAGTCTGCCCTCTCATTTCCCCAAAGACCACAGTGGGATGGTACCCATTGAAAGACGATCTTTCCTTTTATCTTTCCCAGGAGTTCTCTACAGTTCTGCACACGTAGACAATTATTCTCATTATAGTTGGACAAAGCCTGAAGGGCAGAAGTAGAATCTGAAAGAATTACAGCTCTTTTATTGTGGGGAAGACGAACAGCAAGTTGCTGAAGGGCTATATGTATAGCTTCAACCACACCATCAAAGTGAATTGTCAAAGGGCCGGCGTGTAAATAGAAGGAGAAGAGGTGACTAAATACACCAATGCCAGCGCCTTGGGCAAAGTCCAAGAGTGAGCCATCTGTGTAAATGTGAAGCCACTCCTCCGGTGGGAAGCGGGTATTGATAGTTTCCAAAGCTATAGCGTGAAGAGCAGTTGGACTTAGATCCCGTTTTCTCACATTCAAAACAAGGTCCAATCTGATGTCGAGTATTGCGTAGTCGAGTGGGTTAGCAAAAGACAGTAATTCAGAGGGCACATCATTAATGACTTTATATTGAATGTTCTCACGAACACATTGAATAAAGCCCTTTTGAGTCTTAAGATTACGTCCTCCATCGGAATCATAGTCCCGCCAGAATGAATTATTTGGGAGTCTAATAAGGCTATTGAAGAGAATAGCAGCATTCTTCTCAATTATATTAGTGAATGGCTGAAGGTCTCAAAGTAACTGCATGGCAAGTACTGGAGTACTTTTAACTCCGCCAGTGATCATGCGAAGGGCTTGGTTATGGAAAGTGTCAAGAAGTTTTCTAACATTCTCTGAGGCAGAGATCAGCACCTCATTGCAATAATTTAGAACTGGTTGAATATATGTCTTGTAAGTTGTATTTAAGGTATCCCTATTGCATCCCCATTTAACTCCGGTCAATCTTTTAAGAATGGAGAGTCACTTTCTTGCCTTAGAAACAACAAGCTCAGCATGTTTAGTCCATTTCAATTTGCTATCAAGAGCGCAACCCAAATAAATTGAAACATCACTCTGTTGAACAAGCATACCGTTATAAACCAATAGGGGACTGAATGGTTGTCTATTTAAAGTGAAGAACTGACAAGTAGTCTTCTTTAGGTTTACAGTCATATTATTTTCAATACACCAAAGGTGTAATCTTTCAAGGGTCAGATTTAGGATGGTATTTAGTTTGGACTGATCCCTCTTTGGTGTGCTGCACCAGATGGCAAGGTCATCCGCAAATAGAGCAGTATTGGTCAGTCCATCAGATACCAAGAGATCAGGGAGATCATTAATAAAGATGTTGAATAAGATAGGACTAATCACAGTGCCTTGGGGCAGGCCAGTTTCACTTTGTTTAAAACTGGAAATAGCATTTCCAAAACGAACGGCCGAGAAACGCTGAGAAATGAAGTTCCTTATCCACATAAGCATATTATTGCACACACCCAGGGTCTGCAATTTTTGAATACATTTAAGCCGCCAAATTTTATCAAAGGCTGCTTCAAAATCCACAAATGGGGCAAGAGCAGAGTGTCTCTGATCAAGGGCGTCTTTGATGGACTGGCCAATAAAAACAACTTGTTTAATTGTGGACTGACATTTTATAAAGCCAGCCTGAGAGGAGGTCAGGAGTTTATTAGTTTCAAGGTACCAGTCGAGTCGAGAATTGATCATTCTTTCCATGACCTTAGATAAGATACTTGTTAGTGAGATGGGGCGATAACTGTTTAAATCATCCAGAGCTTTGTTCTTTTTAGGAATAGGAGCAACTAATGCCTTCTTCCATATTGCAGGCACACCATACTTCCAGCTATGGTTATACAGTGCCAAAAGCACAGAAAGTGCATTACAGCCAAGGTGTTTCAAAAATTCAGGGTGAAAATTATCTGGTCTGGGACTCTTAGCACACCTTATGTGCCAAACAGCCTCTCTTACCTCTGAAATACTAAAATTTCGATGGAAAATCTCATGTCCATGAGATTGAGACGAAGCATTACGGATTTCTCGCCCAATAATTTTCTGTCTGGTCTTAAGGCTCTTATTTAGGCGTTGTTTAGTTGAATAAAATGAATTAAAGGAGTTGGAAATATCCATGTCGTTATATAGTTAAAACTCGATTACCGACTCTCAAAGGTTCCGTCGAAGAAGTATTCGCCCTATTCTGAATCTTGTTTACAAAATTAAAAAACTTTTTTCCATCCTTCCTGTAATCGATTTTTGTTATAAAATTATTGAAACAATTACGTTTCGCGGTAAGAATTTCCTTCCGAAGGAGGGCGACACTCTTTCTCCAGTTTTGGACACCCTCTGGATTTTTACTTTGTTCAGCAATAAAACGGGCAGTAGAAGATTTCTCTTTTAAAGCAGCAAGATTTTCATTCCAAAAGGGTTTATAGTTAAACTGCTTGCCCCTAGGAATCCATTTCTTAGCAGTTTCAAAGATAATTTTTACAAATCTGGAGAAAACTCTATCGACGCTTTCTCCGGCCTTACAGAAACTCGAAACGGATTCAAAAATAGTCTCGTTTTCCAAAGTAAAGTTCTTCCAGTCGGCCTTGGCGAAATTCCATCTATTTCTAAAGGGTCTCTTTGAGGAATTACTTGTGTCAAAACCAATCCCAGTAATAATCATGCGGTGGCCTGAGCCAGGATCGCAAATGACTTCTCTTTCTACATCATCAGCGATATCCGCGGAAGCTAAAGTCAGATCTGGGTTAGTACCATTGCCATTGTAGTGCAAGTAGGTTGGAATATCTGAGTCATTATACAAAAGTTCCATTTGGTCAGCGATCAAAAGATCTTTCATTACCTTACCAGCGGAATTCAGATCACTGTAGTTCCAGCGCTTGCTGTGAGCATTAAAGTCACCGCATAGTATTGTTTTACTGGTAAAAGTCAGGAGGCTAAAATCAAGCTTAGTGTTACCAGGTGGGCTGTAGCAACCGTAAACTTTGAAGTGTCTCTTCCGCTTCCATACATCCAATTTGATGATTTCAGCACCATTATAGGAAGGGAGATTACTAATTTCATGAAAATCCGAAATCAAGCCTTTTCTAACACCAACGAGGATGCCACTGGCAATCCTCCTCGATTTAGGTAGGATTTTAGTGCAATAAGGTCCAAAAGTATGAAGTTGCAATGAATCATGATACAAATTAGCTTCAACAATAATGAAGACATCAATATTTTGAGAAATTAAAATAGACATCAACTGTGTTCTTTTTTCATGAGAGAAAAGTACTAAAGATGAAATAAAGTTAGCTATTTTATAATCATGTCAGCTTCTTCCTCGAACCCTCTCACACTTGCGACACAGAGTGACTGTCTGGAGGTTATGATCTTCAGCGTTGAATCTCGCTAATGTCATAATGCTGAGTACCGGTACATATACATGTTTTTTGTCGAGAGGCTTACGGAGATTACACATGCTGTAACATCATGGGAAGCAATTTGTTGTGATGCGCGATTACATGCATTATTTTTATCGTCAAATATTAATTACTTCTGATTACTCATAATATATGGATTCCAATGACATTGGGAAAAATAATAAAAAAATTCCCGTTCCCCTCATAGAACGCAGACGGTACCCACACGCTCCTGCGAGTTGGGCGTTATCTGTGAAACAGGTCACCTATGAAATTGTACGAGTAATACTTTTTTAGCTCTAAATTAATAGAAGAAACATCTTAATTCAGCTAAAATTGTTATAAATAAGGAAATTATTGATGTATAATTAACTCTTTTATTAATTCATTATTTATTCAATGTAAAAATCTTTTGTTTTGTTTTTCACAAGTATACATAACCATTGCATTTTTCACAACATGTTTTCGAAATGCTTGCACAGTTTTCAAATCTGCACTTGCGAGGTCTTGAAATGTCATCAACACATTAAAAATGGCTATACATGTCAAGCCCTTTAATCTGGAATGGCCAGGGTAAAAACCATGACATGTTTAGAAGGTGGATTATAGGACTTCGATCTTTTTGCGAGAGGTATTATAACAGTGCTATATCCATCACCAGTTAAAATTCTTCTGTTAGTAGGTGGAGAGGCTGATATCGCTTCAACACTATCTCTAACTTAAATTTTAAGCGATCCATTTTGACTTTAGAGCAGTGCTTCTCAAACTTTCAATAATGGCGCCCCCCTTATAAATTAAAAATGCACTAAATGCAATAATAATGCACTTTGACGCTAAAGCTACAATACGAGATTTTATTATAAACCATACAAATTAATAACATAAGTATTAAATTTTCAATACTACCTTTAAGCAAAAAAATAAATTAAGTAAGTAATAGGATAATTATTATGTTATTTTTCCTTTCTTTAATTTTTAAATTGAACATATTGCAAAATGCGGTGACTGCTTAGAAGACAAAATATGGATATCTGCTAAATATAGAAAATAACTCAGAAGGTCAATTTCTAATCATAAGCATTCCTTATAAAAACTTTGCTTTGCAAGACAAGCCCATGGAAGTCATTAATACTTATTAAACTTGTTCTTAATTTAGTATTAATTAATTAGTTATAAAATACTCTGTGCAGCACTGATACATTAAAAGTATACCGGCCAAAGTACCTGCTCTTTGCAGTTCATTTATAAGAAAATAAAACATTCTTGATATAATAGCTGTATTGCAATAAGAGTAAGTGCGTGACAATGTTTACAAAAATGTAAAATGTTTTTTTAAAAATGATTGCTCAAATTATAATTAGCTTTAAGCGAATTTTAATTTTAAACCTCACAGAATTAGCATTTATAATTGATGTTAAATAATGAACAATAATATAAAATTCCGATGAAGAATAATTGTTTATTTTTAATATTTAAAGCAAAAAGACTTCAAAATGTTTTAACGCGGGAGTAGGCGCGCACTCGATACGGTGGAGCAAGGTTATTGAGTTACCCCAATCCTTTTTTTTTTTAATAATTATTTTATTGTACACAATACAAATCGTTATTCCAGTGAATAATTTAATTAAGAGAAAGTTTATTTACCTACTTTCAAGGACTTTTCAATTTTTCTTTGGTAACAAATAAACAGTTTTGCCAGAATTAACAATTTCGTGATCTGTGTGTCCCGCGCGACCACTTACGGGTAAAAAGTGTATTCATTATGCTATTATGTATGTTACTGCTAAAAACAATTGTTATGCTTTATATGTTTGAAAATACTCATCTTGGTCTAAGTCTTGGCCAAGTAATCCATCAAAGTGTGTGCTCTCCGTGGTTTTCCAAATATCATAAAACTGTTTTGCATGGAAAAAAGCGCAACAGAGAAATACATTACTTACAACTTCCTTAAATAAGAAATAAACACATAGGAAAGGGGTCATAACTAACTGTACCAATAACTTAGAAGGTGAAACAAATTACAGCTATAATGTGCAGTATTTCAAAAATAATGACAGTGATGAATTTTTTATGTTCCTAAATTTTTTCGATTCTGGATCTGGGATCTGTTTTTTCTCTAAAAGAGTAGAATGTTAGTTTTTTTAAAAAAAACCTAATAAAAACTCTCTAATCATGAGATTACAGCAAGTTAAATAAAATATTTTTTATTTGGTTATAGGACCATAGACAGCTAATTAACCCTCTAAGCGGATAGCACGGAAAATTCCGTCAGTGTAAAGATGCTTCGAAAATGCACTGTACGGATTTTTCTGCCTTCAAATAACGTTTTCAAAAGCGGATTAGCCAAACTTTCCTGAAATCCTTTCCCCCTTTTAAAGGTTTAACATCTTAAAAGATAATTGGGACGGTGGAAACAACACAGCAGGACTCTGATAGGAAGTTTTATGGCTTGCAGGAAACCCCGTGTTTTGACACTGGGGCAATCGTAAAAAATCCGGGGGAAATTTCTTTAAACCCCAGGAAGTGTTTATTTGTTACCACGCATTTTAACAGTTTTGAAAAGTCCCAACGCATAAGTAAAATATGTTACAATTCCCTTTTGGTTTCATATTAATTTGAAACTGTAACAAGTTGGGGCGTGTCAGTGCAATCTGCTATTTTATATAGTTAGACAAATTATCTTTTTTTAAGTATATTCTTTCGCTTCATTTTTCTTATTTTAATCAAAGCTTTCAGTTTTTGAAACATGGTTATTTTATTATAAGATACCGAAAAATTTAATAAAACACCAAACTCTTTAAAATTTGAAACCTTTTCAATTTCCCAACCACTAAAAATGAATAAATTTAAACTTCATCAAATCATTTGAAACATTTTTTTACACTTTGATAAAAATAATAACGAAAAAAAAACTAATTTAGATTTATTAGTTTTTTTTTTTTTTTTTTTTTTTTAGATTTCAAAGCCCAAGTGTTCAGGGAAGTTTAAGTACAGTGCCTAGTTATATATTGTCAAAATACACCGAATTATATTTGAATTTTAAGTGCTTGAACTTCAGTTTACATCAAAGACAACATGAATGAAGATTTTAACACATTTTTTTATAACTTGAATGTTTGAATAAATGGTAATCAAAAATATATGGAAAAATTTACAGTAGACATGTATGCATATAAATAAACATAAAAATCAATTTTAAATTCGAACTATTCAAAAACATTCGAATTATTGTTCAAAAATATCTATTTATACAAAATACCTCAACATTTATCTTTTTTAAAGGCTAACTGAATAAGTAATTAAAATCTGGATATTTTTCTTGAAATCTCGACCGTATCAAGCTAGAAATTTTATGTTAGAAATTCCATTTGAAATTTCGAAAAAAAATGCATCGCGCAGTTAAAAATTATTTACCATAAGTTTTAGCAATTGTTTGAGTATAATAAAAATTTCAACTTTTATTATATAGCTTCTTTGGTATCTTTTAATATATTTCGAAGATTTCATACAATTCAGTTGAAAACTGCATGCTAACAGCAAAAATATACTAAAAAAAATTGATGAATATACAATTACAATAAATTCTTACATAGAAGCAAAACTGAGAAGCTAAAGCGTAGGAATGAAAAATTTTGAGTATATCTGAAGTAGTTTTCGAAATATTTATTTTAAAGTTTAGAAAATTTGTGTGCGTTATGTTATACTTGATATTAATTAAATGGTTAAAATAATATGTTAATATTAGTCATGTAATATTTTGATGACACATTCATATACTAATAAAAATTATCATGGTCATTGATGCGAATGTCAAGAATTTTATGTAATTTTAAATTCAGACATTAAGATATTGATGTAGAAAATATAAAACGACCATCTAAAATACATGAAAATGC